>JANHFP010004625.1:0-11906 GCA_032468135.1 Calamaria suluensis
GATTACAGTTCAACCTTGCTTTTATCTCTTCCACCTTGTTCCCATTCTCAGAACGGCACCAACAAGATGATGAATGTTATTCTGCAGTGACCCCTGCTCCGTAGAAAGAGCATGGCAATCCCTCCCACTCCTTTCATTCCCAACCCCTTTTCTTTTCAAGAATCACTTTGAAGGTTCATAACATTCAGCCCTGAAGGCAAGAGGGTTTTTCCAATGTAAATTTCTTTTGGTCACTGCAATATGAACAGAAATCTTGGCTAGCCTTCTATTGCATCAGTTTTCATATTTTCTTTGCCTGTCTAGCTATTTGTCATTTTCCAATAATCCTATGCCCTGGAGATATTAATGCTTAGAGACTAGGCTTGCCCCATCACCCTGCCCTGCAAACATAATAATAATGTTGTGTCTCAAAACTTGCTCATCAGCGCTGATCACGGGAAAGAGTCAAGGTCTTCCCTTTGCATATACGATAACGTTGAGTTAGGGTAAAGGTATTCTTCAGATTATGAAACTCAGAGTTGTCCTTTGAAAGTCAAAGGCAGCTTACTTTCCACCCAGCCTCCCCAAGACGATAGAAACATTTTTAAAGCATACCATCCCAAATAATGTATTAGCAAACCAAGGTATTTTATATTTTGCCATATAAGGCAATAAATGCAGCAATGTTGGGACTTCTTCCCTTTTTCTCCTGATAAATTCATTGTCTGTCACTAATAAATTCATGATCTTAAATTTGTTGTCAGTTTCTTTTTAACTTGTTTTCATTTCCAGAAACCTAGACAGACAGACTGACCACAACCAGAATTCTTCCTCCAGCGCCTGATCCCAATTTGCTTAAGCCTCTTGTTGAAGTCATCATTTGGACAGTTCTCAAGTGACCCCAGGCTGGGAACACATCTGGAAAAAGAAAATCACAACACATTGCAGCTAGCCAACAGCTTCCTACAGTCCAACCAAAGTACATAGAAGTTCAGAAAAACCCTACCTTTTTTTAACCTGTAATTTTTGTATTTTTTTAAATTTAAAATTAGCTAGAGGATTACAACAGCAAAAATTAACAATACAATCTCTTTCTTTCCCTCTCCTCTTTTCATACAGATTTATTTAAAAAAATCTGTGCACATACTTACTTGAACATGAACTTTATTAAATTTAATTTGACCACCTTTTGAATAAAGTTGTTAAGGTCAGGTTGACATATTCCATGGCTGTATTTGTAAAGCACATGTAATCAGCTCATTTAAAGACCTAGTGGCTGTTGAGCTATAAACTTGATTGATATTTACTGGGTTTTTTAAATTATTTATTTGGTTTTTGACATTAGGCAAACCTTGCCTCTTTGGTACATTTATGGTCCAGTGTAACATCATACCCACCCCTATGAGTTCATTCAATAATCCAGTTAAGCATGTGGCATCATTGATCTAAAACACAATTGTTGGAATATGGAAATGATATAACTAAGGTCAACAAAAAGTTTAAGCATATTGTTTAGATCAATTAGTATAAGCAGTTCTAGAAATTGTAGTCATTTCTGGAAAGTTCAGATTGGGGGAAAAAGGTTTTTACAGTTCCATTAGCTATCAATGGACTTACAAAAATTTGCCTTTGCTGGATCTTACCCACAAAAATATGTAGTGCCTTAGATTTTTCAGACAATGAATAACATAGCATAGCATAGCATAGCATAGCATAGCATAGCATAGCATAGCATAGCATAGCATAGCATAGCATAGCATAGCTGGCTGCAGAATTCTGGGAGTTCAACTCCGCAAGTCTTCAAGCTGCCAAGTTTGAAGACCTCTGACCTAGATAATAAAATGGATCTTAACCCTGCCGAGATTGAAACTGATCAGCTTTTGGTAGTTTTATGGTCGTACTGTTTTATCTTGGCCTTATTTGAAAAATAAAGGGTATGGGGGTGGGAATAGAAGCCACTCATGGGACATACCAATGCCTACCAGCATCAAAATCTTGTTTCTCCTTGCAGCTGGTCTTTTAATTAATAGTTTCCTCCTAGAGCTTTCCCCCCTTCTTTTTTAAAGTAAGTGGTCCCCTCTTCTTAGGTTCTGTTCCTTTAATGATGGTTTTCTTCCAATTCATTTGCAGAGCCGTAATATGCCTGGATTGCAAAGGTAAGGATTAATTACTATTTCCCTTTTTGTCTCCAAAACAACCACCTGTTAATTTAATTTTTTTTTTAAAAAAAAATAATTGCCACATTGCCTTTTGGCTCTCTTATCCATTTAAAAAAATGAACAAAAACATGAATGATCCATTGCTCTGGCTACAAAGAGAAAACAATATGTGGATGACCAAGGAGCAGCCACTCCGTCGGTCAACCTTTCCAAATGAGGTCAGAGTGAGGAAAATACTGTGCAGCAGAAACTTCACAGAGAATGTCAGATGAGAAAAAGTCTTGGTCATTTCCTCCTTTTCCACCTCTGCTTTGTATACAGTGAGATACCGGAGAGTTTGATGTTTGCCTTCATCTTGATATCTGATCATCAAAGAGAAGGACAAGGGTACATAAAGCGAAGCCGGTCTTTCGACAATACTTCTATCCCGGGAAGCAGAGAGAAAAGCTAAACAGACTTCTTCTGTCACAGTGAAAGAAGTTATGGATTTCCTTCTTTTCTGTCATTCAGTGAGTGGAAAGCAGTTGGTTTCTCTTGGATTGTCTGAATGGAAAGCCAGACAAAAACATTCGGCTCCATTTCTCATTGCTCATTTTCTTTGAATCATTTTTTCATCCATTAGGTAAAGAGGCGATGAAGAAGGCTGCAGAGGGATGACGGGACAGGTGTCAAACAAACCAATCAGTGGTAGGTTTCAAAAATTTTTACTACCAGTTCTGTGGGTGTGGCTTGGTGGGTGTGGCATGGCTTGGTGGGCATGGCAGGGGAAGGATACTGTAAAATCTCCATTACCTCCTGACTCAGGAGGCAGAGAGTAGATGGGGGTGGGGCCAGTTAGAGGTGGTGTTTACTAGTTTTCCAAACTACTCAAAATTTCCACTACCAGTTCTCCAGAACAGGTCAGAACCTGCTGAAACCCACCTCTGAGCATATAGCATAAAATTCCTGAGCTCTGAAGCAAAATTGTATTCAAATCCCACTTCTCTCATGGATTTGGGCCAATAGCTATTCTACAAATTGTTTAAAAAAATAAAGAAACAAATGAACTGCACTATAAAACATTTTAAAATAACAATGTCAAGGATAACTGGTGACTTGGTGATGTTATCACAGCAGGTATTAAGTGAAATATTCCCCCTTCCCATTTCAGTTTTTTCAGTAATCAAGATTTCCATTAATGCAAAATAGCTTTTATATTTTCCATTACCTTAAATTTAGAGTCTTAATTGGTTTTCAAAAGAATCACAGAGTCCTGAAATGTAAATGTTGGAAAGTACCTTAGATAACACTTGCTCACAAAGGAATCCACTACTATACTATTCCTGACAGATGGTCATCAACAATTATGCCTAATGAATACACATCAGTGATTGTATTATATTAAGCTGAGCGATGTGCTACAAGACTCCATTCTAGACCTTGAGCTATTCAACATATTTATAAATGACTCGGATCAGGGGCTGGAATATATAATGATCAAATGTGCAGATTACATCAAGGTAGGAAGGGCAGCAAACATCTTAGAGGTCAGTATGAAGATTTGGGATGATCTTGACAAACTGGAGAAATAGGGTGAAATCAGCAGGAAAAAATGCAATTTGGGTACGGACAGTCAAAGCTCTGATAGTGGCAGGAGTACATGCAAAAATATTCTGTATATCATGGTGCATCAAAGCTGAAAGAAGAAAGTAAATTATTGTAATTCTTGGTTGAATCAACATAAGTGCAGTGTAACAAAGTTAGATAAGTTCTTGTTCCTCTTTATTTTATATTGGTCAGAATATATTGCTTCCAGTTCTTAGAAAAAACACTGACAAAATTGATATATAATGAAATTTCTTCAAGAAAGCAACCAAGCAGAGAGAGCACCAAGGACCCCTCATTAACAAAAATGGAACATACTCAGAAAAGAAATAAAATGATAAGAAGCTTGGGAAGAAAACAATGAAGATGTTTATTTTGGAGATAGAATATATGTTGGTACTTGAACAGCTGTCATGTAGAAAATGGGGTAGACTATATTTTTTTAGAAGCAAAACAAGAAAGAATGGGTTGAAATTACCAAGAAGTAAATTTAAGAGCTATACACAATAAGCTTGCCTTGGGAAGTTATGGGATTCACTGGGAATACTTGTCTGAGTAAATACATTTAGTATTATAGATAAAATAGAATCAGTCAGTTTAATTTATTAGAACAAAACTTCAGCCAGGAGTAAGCCAACTTAAAAACCTGCCCTGTTTTCTCCCAAATAAGATAATAAGTCCAACTGGGCTTTTGAGCGCATGACAATAAGGCCAACACTTATTTCAGGGTTCAAAAACATGTAAGACAGGGCCTTATTTTTGGGGAAATGCAGTAATTATCCACAATAGGTGGAATACGTGGAAATGAAATATTTGGGGTTCTTTGTTTGTGAAAATGGGTGTTGAAGTGTGATAACATTCACCATGCCCTTTATAATTCCCTGGAAAAAAACCAGAAACAAAAAATTTAGAAAGCTTGCCTGTCCTTATGTTAAATAAATAAAAACCCCAAAGCAGTCTAATGCTACATATGCAATTTGTTTCTAATCAAATGTCAACAATTTACCATTAATATTCAACCTGTAGACTATTTTTGTTCTTTCCAGGTTTAGATTACTCTATAGACTTCTCATTCGGCAGACTGTGGGAGCAGGGGAAAGATGCCCAAATTAAAAGTGTTTCAGAATTACAAGCTACCTTTGTTCCTAGGCTATTCATAACTTAATCTCATCTGGATTTTACATCAATACCCCAAAAAGAATTACTTACAAAACCATTTCATTTTACATGCCAGAGCATATAGATTGCAAAATGTTCTTCTCGTAACTGCTTATTAATTCAGTGGAATTTGCTAGGTAATAGAAATAAGCCCAGGTACACATACACATATGCAAGCTTTTATACAACAGCTTTCGTTAATGTCAAAGGGACAGTGTGCATGCATTCAAGGGCTTAATTTAGTCCATGGTCCATATCATATAATTACTTGGCACATTACTCCTGACTTCTAAGCAATGGTGCAAATTGTGGATAAATTATTAATAATAATACTTAGATCTTATCTTCTTAAGCATATTGCTTATATTAATTAACCCATGATTCTTCTCAGAATAACTGCATCATTTTCTTTCTCATAGGCCAAACAGGAAAATAGAAGGCTACCCTATATATATTTTTATTGCTTGTATAAATCAGGAATGGTATTTCCTAATACCTTTTTTCTCCCAGGCTTCATAGTCACCAACCATACAATAAATTTGATTTCCTTTGAGTTGGATTAGCCTTTATGAGCTCAGAGAACACAGTAGTGCAGAGTAATTCTTTCCTTTTTTTTAGATCAAATGGCCTAAAACAGGGTGGACCTTCCCACGGTTAAATATCATCCTTTGTCCCACAGGTCAACACCGAAGGCACAGTTGTTGTCAAAGAAAGGCTGATATTAACCACTGAATCATACAGTTGAAAGGCCCTTGGAGTCATTTAGTCTAACACCGTTCCCTGCGCAGGAATCTTAATACTAGGCCACATAAATGGCTATCAATTTTTTTCTTGAAAATCTCCAGTGATGAAGCACCCATGACTTTAGGAGTCAAGCTGTCTCACTGCTTAATAGTGTTCACATTTAGATGTTCCTCCTCATTTTTCAAGTTTAGATTCCTCTCTAAAGCTTCCAGCCATTGGTCCTTCTTGTCTTACTCTTGGATGCTCTGGAAAATAAATCCAAACCACTGGTGAAATCCAATTGTTTTTACTACTGATTCTGTGTGCATTGCTTGGTGGGCATGGCAGGGAAGGATACTGCAAAATCTCCATTCTGACCCCACTCCTGGGGGAAGAAAATTGCAAAATCTCCATTCTCACCACACTCTGGGGCCAGCCAGAGGTGGTATCTGCCCGTTCTCTGAACTACTCAAAATTTTCACTACCGGTTCTCCAGAACCTGTCAGAATCTGCTGGGTTTCACCCCTGATCTATCCTTCATGTATTGGAAGGCTGCTATCATGGTTCTCCTTAGCTTTCTTCTCTTTAGGATAAACTTACACAATTCAGAAATAACAGAATTGGAAAGGATCTTGGAGATCTTCTAGTTCAACCCCTTGTTCAGGCAGGAAACCTTATACCATTTCAGACAAATGGTTGTCCAATCTCTTCTTAAAAACCTCCAGTGATGGGACACCCACAACGTCTGAAGTTCCACTAGTTTATCCTTGTCACTGTCAGAAGGTGACAGTGCTAGTTCTAGTTTGGTTCTCTCCTTTTCACTAGACTAGACATACTCAATTCCTGCAACTGTTCCTCATATGTTTTAGTCTCCAACCCCCTAATCATCCTAGTTGCTCTTCTCTGCACTCTTTCCAGAGTTTCAACATCCTTTTTATTTTGTGGTGACCAAAACTGGATGCAATATTCTAAATGTGGTCTTACCAAGTTAGTATTAAATTGTCCTAACAATTCATGTGATCTTGATTCTATCCCTCTGTTAATACAGCACAGGATTATATTGGCTTTTAACAGCTGCCACACACTGCTTACTCATATTTAAGTGATTGTCCACTAGGACTCCAAGATCACTCTGTCAATTACTGCTATTGAGCCAGGTTCCACTTTTTCTATACCTGTTCATTTGGCTTTTTTTCTTGCTTCAGTATAAAACCTTACTTTTCTCACCAGATAGGGCCTAGTGTTTAAGTCTGTCGAGATATTTCTGTATCTTGACAGACTTCTGGAGTGTTGGCTATTCCTGCCAGCTTGATGTCACCTGCAAATGTGCTGAGTTGCCCTTCTATTCCTTCTATTTATGAAGTTTATGAAGATATTAGACTACTAGGCCTAAGACAGTATTAGAGTATTCCACTGCTTGCTTCCCTCCATGTAGATGCAGTTCCATTAAAAACTGCATGCTGAATGTCATTTGTCAGCCAGTTATGAATCCATCTGGTGATGATGCTATCTATCCCACATTTTTCTAAGTTACTAAAAAGTAAGTTGTGATCTATTTTGTCAAATGCATTACTGAAACCCAAACATACTATGTCCACTGTATTTCTCTGGTCCGCTAATTTAGTCACTTTGTCAAATAATAAAATAAGATTTGATTGGCATGATCTGTTTTTGTCAAACTCATATTGGCTTCTGGTTATAACTTTGCTTGTTTCTAGGTATTCCCAGATCTGTTGATTAATTATATTTTCCAAGATCCTCCTAAGTATTGTTCTCAGGCTGATTGGTCTAAATTCCTTTAACTATACTTCCTAGAATTTAACCTTCAAGTCCTTCATTACCCTTGTTGCTCTTCTTAGTACTGTTTCAGTTTTGCAATATACTTTTTGCCTTGTAGTGAATCAGAATTCAATACAAAAAGCTTTCTGAGGAATCTTGTTTTGACTGATTTTTCATTCAGGTTGTAGTGGGGGGAATCTTGCTTTTCCCATGGCTAACAGGGCTACTACTACTTTTTAAAATCAGTAGTTAAAGTATATTGGAGGGCAGAGGAATGCACAGTTGAGTAACTTGAATTGGGCTTGTTTTGTTAGTCTGAAAAGTTCCTTTCAAAAAGTGCCAATGTTCCCAGCCACCAATTGTTTCTCTTAGTTAAACTTTTCTCTGTTCACTACCATCTATCCACCCACCACTTTCAAGCTATAGCTATCCCCTGGGATTGCTATGCTTAGAACAGATATAAAGTAAAGATAAAGCTATGTGAATGCACCCTCCAGATTCCTGGGCAATCTTTTGTATCATTTCTTTTGTATCATTTGGAAGCAAGTGGTTTGCTGACTCTTTGCGAATTATGGAAGATCCTAAATATTAAGATCATCATCAGTAGATAAGAATAGGAAAGGCACAGAGAGCTTATGAAATATCTTCTACAAATCATTTTGAATAAAATATTAATATAATCTGTAAGAAGTGTGGGAATAATAGGTCTTCAAGGTGAGCTGATCTTTCAGCTTTTCTTCTGGTTTTTAAAAGGGAATGAGCAACAGCTGTTCCCCATTTGATTATATTTTATCTGCTGAGATGCTTGCTTGTTACTTTGGAAAGTGAAGAAAGACAAGTGCTGACAGAATAAAAATATCTACAGGAGGTATTCTGAAAAGCCTTGCCCGCCTGTGGGATTAAGTTTTATGCTTGTGACATCACAATGCAAACATTATCTTTTACCAGATGGCTGTCTTATCAATGTGAGTTTCCCCTTTATTTATCTCATAGCTGTTTCTATCCAGGTTCAGCTCAACAGTGATACAGCTGTTGGTAGTTCCTATCATGCTTCACACTAGGCTTGGATGAAAATCTCGGCTCTGCAGATATTTGCACTCTTATTCAAAGATTGGCTTACTTATCATAAGTCTCCCATTAGGGCTATTAGTCTGTATATCAGATAAGAATGCATAGAAAAATTGCCCTCTGCAATAAACTGAAGCACTGGCTCTTTGGCTTTGAAATGGAGATGAGCACCACCCCCTAGGGTCACAAACAACTAGCAAATATGTGTGAGGGAAACCTTTACCTTTTTACCTGAGGGTTGAACTGTGACATCACTAATGTTTGGTTGTTTGCTTGCAAACATTTCATTACCCAATTAGGTAACATAATCACTATGAGGGAGTGTGGGGCTTTCTCCCTGTTTACACACAACAGCTTAGTCTGCTAGATTTGGTGGGGATGTGGAGATTTCAAAGAAAATATGTTAGTAACTGTTTTGAGAATGTGGGACAGGAAATTTCCTACAGTCAGCCATTTGAAAGCCAAAAAATATAATGTAAATAAGCCTGAAAGTTATAAACATACTGTGTATTGTACCTTTTTATCTCAAAAAAACAAAATGTCGTATAACTAAATGGATATAAAACCTTTCCTCATCCTTTCATCCTTTTCCCTACCCCAATAAAAAACAATAAATTCTTTTTTTTTTAAAGGAGATTTCTTTTTGCCTTCCAACTACTAATTGATGCTCAAGGATTCATTCTGCCAGTCCCCTACCTATCTGTACTATATAGTCACTGTTACAGTTCTCTATGTTGTAGATCAGGGTTGTCAAACTGGCATCATGCACAGGCCACACTCACCCTGGCTCCACAAAGGCAAAAATACATCATGTGATACATCATGTGATGTGATTGATTTTGACATCTGTGTTGCAGATGATTCCTGTTTTTTTCTTCTTCTTGGACTACTTGGTTTACTTAAGGTGTTGGGGGGGGGTGTTAGTTGGTTTCTATGTGTCTGTCATGCCATGTACTTGTAATATAGTCTGATGGTTGTTTCTGAGATTTTGTGCTGCGTGGTCATGGTATCCTATCCTGTTCCCTTTTATACTTCACAAGGCTTTGACAGATTGTCATTAACAATTATTTGTGCTTTTTGTAAAGTGTAAATTGGTATTATTCCAGAGGTGGGTTTCAGCAGATTCTGACCAGTTCCGGAGAACCCATAGGTGAAATTATGAGTAGTAATTTCCAGTCAAAACCACCTCTGACTGGCCCACCCCCATCTATTCTCTGCCTCCCAGCTCCCAGCTGATCAGGAGGAAATAGGGATTTTGCAGTAACCTTCCCCTGGAGTGGGGAGGGAATGGGGATTTTACAGTATCATTCCCCTGCCATGCCCACCAAGCCACTCCCACCAAGCCACCAAGTTTTTTTGAATCCCACCACTGTATTGCTTGTTTTATAAAGCTCCCTCCTAAGTTCATATCTTCTAAAATTTTGAACATGAAAACCCTGGTCAAATTGTCAAAGGCCTTCTGTGCATCTAAGAACACCATAGTGCTGTTTCAAATACTCCAAACTGTCCAACATATTTCTAATATTGTTCTTTAACTGTCTTTTAGGTTAAAAAAACCAAAAAAAAAACCTACATTGATCCTCCTGAACAAATTCTTGCAAAATAATTTTCAGCCAATCAATCAAATCCTTGTAAACAATTTGTACTCATTATTCAATAATGATATCAGCATATGGTTTCTTGTTAAAGTCCAATCTTGTCCCTCTTTAGTTATTAATGCTATGCTGGTCTCTTGCCAATTTCTGGCATCTGTAAAATAGAATTCATTGTATGTTGTAAAGATTGTAAAAATTCATCCTTAAAACATTTATAATAAGAACCAGGGAATCCATCTGGTCCAGGCCACTTTGCTGGTTCAATCTTTTTTAAAGTTTCACAAACTTTTCTTATTGTTGTAGGTCCATTCATAATCTGTTTCTGTTGTCTGTAATCCTTGGTAAAAAAAAATATTTAGGTATTCATCTGTTTAGTCCAGAGAAAGGTTCTTGTCCTTTATACAAATTAGAATAATTTGTATGAAATTTGTATTCGTCAATAATTTGATAAAATGTTGTTTTCCATAGCATTTGCAATTTGCATACACATAGACTATGAAATTGCAGTCTTTCTTACTAAATAATTTCCCTTCAGAAAGTAGTGCTTGGAGGCTAACTATCACAGGAGAAAAACTATTTTTGCCTTCCAATGAAGATTATACCGTTCCACATCTAAGTAATTTATCTTCTCTCATGTCTTCGAAAGATTGAAGACCAAGCAGTAGTCCAGCTATTCAGAACCTTGATAATACTAAGTTTGGAAGCAACTGCCTATCACATCTGTATTTCGCATCTATCTCCATCACATCTCCACATTTCTCCTTCCTTGCCACCTTGCCTCTGCTCTGCCTCAACTTTCCTGCCATCCTCTTTGCCAAGAAATTATTCTGCCAATGAACACCCCACCCCCTGCCCAGAATTTCTAATTAATTTCTCAAACCTTTTGCCAACTAAACAATACAGCTGGCCAAAGAGATATTAATAGCTCATCATCCCCTGAGTTAGCTTGGCGAGAGGTTGTACAACCTCCTGCCCTCATTTTTGACAGGATAAGGGTGCACAGTAGCACACCTACAATAAATCATTCTGGCCAATGTCAACGGAGTTATGAAGACTTTAAGTGACTCTTGTTTATATGCAAGATGGCAAAGCTTCAGCATGATGCAAATGAAAGCCCTGGAAAGGAGAACTGGATTGATGGCCATGCCTGTGCATGTGTGCATAATGAAGTTGGCCACAAATAGTATCTTGCATACCTGTTTATAGAGTGCACTGGAGTATATAAAGGACAACTGTATTAGTAATCATAAGCCAATTATTTTATTATTTATGTTGTTTATTGAGCAGTGTGCCCTGACTGATTTTTTTTAAAAAATGGGTGGAAATGTTACAAGGAGAAGCCTACAGATTTATGAAGCAATGATATACTCAGCAGAAGTAGGCTAATATAAAAAAGATGTTCAGACTCTGGAAAAAGTGCAGAGAAGGGCAACAAAGATGATTGGGGGAGGGTGTGAAAGCTAAAATGTATGAAGAAGAGATGCAGGAATTGGATATGCTTAATCTAATGAAATAGATGGATGCGGTAGCTCAGCGGGTAAGACAGCTGAGTTTGTCGATTGGAAGGTCAACAGTTCAGTTGTTCAAATCCCTAGTGACGCATAATGGAGTGAGCTCCCATTACTTGTCCCAGCTTCTGCCAACCTAGCAGTTTGGAAAGCATGTAAAAATGCAAATAGAAAAAATAGGGACAACCTTTGGTGGGAAGGTAACAGCGCTCCATGTGCCTTTTGTGCTCTTTGGCTTTGAAACAGAGATGAGAACCGCACCCTAGAGTCAGAAACAGGGCTGGATTTAGATGAAAAGAGACCCTAGGCTATTCCACTTATGAGGCCCTTTCTTTTTTCTTTTTTTTAGAAAA
>JANHFP010004626.1:49775-69438 GCA_032468135.1 Calamaria suluensis
CTCCTCCCTCCTCAGCCACCTTCTCCTCCCAAATTGTTTTTGTGCCCAGAGGGACCCCCCCCCCCCCTTGCTCTCTTGAACTGTACTGCACTGTACTTTTCTGACTTGTTGATAAATGATCCTGGGAGAAAGCAGTGCTGGTCCATTTTGGGTGGTCAAAAGGCCAAGCGGCCGTGGGGAGTTGAAACATTTCTCCTTCACACTGACACCCCCCCAGCTGAACAGTGCAGTTCAGTTTAAGAGAGCAAGAGGGGGAACCAACCTTGACCGCGGATGGAGCCCCTCTGGGCACAAAGACCGTTTGGGAGGAGAAGGTGGCTGAGGAGGCAGGAGTGCAGGCACAAGGACAGGAGGGGGATGACGAATGCAGGAAAAGCAGCCCTTCTCCTCTTCTTCCAGCAAAAGGTGTGTATGTCTTCTCAACATACCCAGAATTTTCTTCTTCCCCTTTGGTTACTGAGAGCTTCGAGTCCTTTCAGGATCTGTCTGGAAGTAGTTCCAACAGTTCTGATGGCTGCCTTCACAACTTGTGCGAGGACTGGAGGTCCCCACTCCCTATAGCAGCAGACTTCCTCCTTAACCTCCCAAGATTTCTGCCCCCATCTGCAGGCTTCAGGTGTGCTGAGTGGGCTTGCATCTTCAAGGAACTGATGGCTTGCTGGATGCTGTGCAGGAGGTATAAGGGTGCTACCACCAAAAAGCACTGTTGCACTGATCTCCACTGATTGGGACCTCCCAAAAACATGATGCTTTTTTTGCCTGCGCACACCCCATTTTTGGAGCAGAGATCTCCAAGCAGCAGAGTTTTTGGGTGGTAGCGCCTTGCCTTATGCCCCCTGTGCAGCGCTCACTTCATCAAGTCTCACCTCCATGCTTCCACAGGCTGCTTCTGGAATCAGGCTCCGACTGAGGCAGCAAAGGCGCAGGGGTGGCTTTCTGGGAAGCCCGGCACTGTGTTTATGAGTTGGCAGCATGTAGGAGGACTGACGTGCTGCGTCTCTATGGGACCTTGCTGTGAGAAAGCTAGGCTAGCCCCGCTCCCTGGAACCGCTGGAAAATGTGACATTGGGATTGGCGGGGCTACTATATTCAGTGTATATGACGCACCCATATTTTCACCCTCTTTTTTGGGGAAGAAAAGTGTCTTATACTCCAAAAAATATGATATGTTTTTATCATAAAAACACTTGGATCCTTAATAACTAAACATTTCAATGAAAATACATGTTTATAAGTATGAGGATTATTGGGGATCTTGTAAGAATAAAGACTGAAGCAAAGATACTGTTCTAGGTTTTATATCCAGAAACAAAGAACAATTAGGAGTTAATAATAATAATAATAAGAGTTGGAAGGGATCTTGGAGGTCATCTAGTCCAACCCCCTGCCCAGGCAGGAAAACCTACAACACTTAAGTTCTCTTACAAGAGAATCAGCAGCTATAAACTTTCCATTAAATCAAGCTTAACTCTTGGTAACTTCAGAGACATTTATGTAACTTTCTTGAAATCAAAGGGGAAGTGGTTCCTTTTTTTAAAAAAAAAATCTTTATTGAATTTTACACATTAAAATACCCATATTTACACATCAAGTCTTTGTATTATTGGTATTAATTTCATAACTTGTGTTAATATGGAAAATTAAACTGACATCAAATCTAACTAACAAATATAACAGAAAAAAAAAAACAAAACAGAAAACCTTCCGAAATTCCAATCTAATCTATTTTCCTGATATTCTGGAGGCCTTCCATATAAGTACAGGTAGACCTCGAGTTATAAGAATTTATTTAGTGACCGTTCAAAATTACAACACCACTGAAAAAATGACTTATTTCACACTTACATCCATTGTTGCATCCCTATGGTCATGCAATCATAATTCAGATGCTTGGCACCTGACTCATATTTATGACTGCTGCATGTCCCAGGTTCATGTGATTACCTTTTGAGATGTTTTGAAAAGTAAAGTCAACTGGGAATGCCAAATTCACTTAACTGTGTTAGTAACTTAAAACTGTGATCAGAAAGATTATAAAATGGGGCAAAACTCACTTAACAACTATCTAGCTCACCAACTGAATTATTAGGCTTAATTGTAGTGGTTAAATCAAGGACTGCTTATACTAACTAGGTTCAACTTAACATAGCTTCCTTGCCCAGTCAAGAGGGAAAATGAATTTAGGACAAGTTGCATTTTGCAAAACATAGCTAAATCTACAATTCAGAACTTGATCAGGCCATTTAAGTTGCTAAATTCCATCACTCCCTACCTGCAGAACTCAATTCTTAAAAGATTTCATAATTATTTTAAAAAACCAAACCAAATATATTGTAGAAAAGCTGTTAGTAATGTCAAAGAAAATAAACTATAATTCATTAAATATAATTTGCTACAAGTTCTAAACATAAGCTAAATCTCAGGTTAAACTCCTATCAATATTACATAATGAAAAAATATTTGCCTTTCATAATCAAGACACAGAGGCAGTTTAGATGACCATAACCTGACTTATAAACCTGCATATGTACAATCAGGTTTTAATTCATGCACATAATTTCTTTGTTCTTTTGCATATAATGTGATTAAAGAAGTTAGTGTTAAGGTTACTAACTTCATAACTACTTTCTTGTAAGGCAGGAAATCATGGCTGGGGGTTTGCTGTTTTTTATTTATTGCTAAGGGATAAATCAAGGAGTTCCATTCATAAACAGTGCCATAATCACCATCTAAAATGGGGAAAATACTATAGATGTATTTTCTTACAGGAGGGAGGAAAGAGAAAAGACGAAACGGGTAAACAGGTAATACTTACTAATGTCATAATTCCTAGTCTGTCCACTTCTCGAGCAGGACTGTGTGGCATTCTTCGAGGAGTAGAAATCCCACTACCTGGTGGAGAGGAGCCAGAAAGGTTTCCACTAGGAAAGGGAGGCGGGATAGAGTTCATTGATCGAAATCGACCAGGATTGTCTAAACTCCCACTATCAACGCGACTTTCTATCTCCTCTGCTCTTTGCTCAGTGTTTTCCTTTTCTTCTTGGATCAATCTAAAGAATTAAGAAATTATGCAACTCATTTAACCACAGCAACACTGCAACCAGCAAGTACAACGGTTGGCATGTAATGTAGATTCATGAAATGTATCTACAGGTACATCCAAATGGCAAATTTGGGAAAAGATGCACATTTAAACTTCAGGCAGAACAAAAGTAACTACAATCTGCATGCTGAATTTGTTTATCAATATCTGTTATACTACTTTAAGTATACCTTTGTGTAATATGAAATTATTGAATTTCAGGATTAATTGTAGGATTGTAATTGTAGAATTGCTTGACACAGTTGTAGGAATAAAATAGAAATATAAATTTCAAATAAAGACCACTAAAATTATTCCATTCTGTACAAACTCCAGTCCATTTAAATACATAAATACAGTTATCAATTAAGATCAAAAACAATTTATAATTAAACTGACTTAGTAAAAATACACCTTGGCAAGTACTTTTCTTAAAGATTCACTGACAATTACAATTTGTTGGGATTAAAAAGTTGTAGTATCTCTTTATATATGCTCTATTACAATTCATAATAAAATCTAACCAACTAATATCCTGTTTCTTAATAACACAACACTGAAAAAAATGCTTATTCAGATTCTTACAATAAGAGCAGTTAGGGTTATCCTAACCCTAACCATATTAGAAACTTTGAGAATTCTACCCAACAGTAAATAAGTTGCTTTACAGAGATCACTGCCTTGATCTTCCTGTTTTTTCAGTATGCTAGGTATAATGAATTGATAAGCAAAACAACAACAAAGTTATTGATCGTTAAAAATCATATCAATTTCAACCCATAAAACATTAATTTAGTTTGTATATTTCTGATAAAATTGATAGTGGAGGCTGCGTAACTTGAGAGAGACCCCCTCCCCGTCAATTACATCTGCCCACCCCATCAGATCTGGAAAAGAGGGCACTGTGTAGTCACGTCTGAATTACATTTGGCAAGTTCCAGGCCTTCTTTGACACAGCAACTCTCTTCTGAAATCCCCCTCCCCTCAACAGAATGGGGTTTAATATTTTTAGTTGCACCTACAGGTCAAACCAATGAAAAGAAGCCAGACTTCTAATTTTATGTGAATAAAAGGACATTAATGAATTTTAAATGTAACAGTGGAAAACAATGACAAAAATTAAATTCTGTACCTAATTTCTTTATTGATGGCATCCAATTGCTCCTGAAGCATCATGGCTAAGGTCTGGGCATCTGCCTGACCACTAGGTGACAAGAGATCAACTGAGCTGAATATTGTTTCGCTGTCGTCTTCGCCATCTGATATATCAGCATCACTCTCAAAGGCTTGCGCAACATTTGCCAACACACTTGCTTGTTGTGCACGTTCCCAATCTTGCTCATTAAGAGTCTGAACCTGTTTAATAAACATGATTACAGCTGTAATTTTAAGTATCTCTTCCATTTCAAAAAATATAAAGTGCATATAACTTCACTTACATGCTGCAGAAATCAATCACAACAGCAGTATTTAGAATGCAGTAAAAGCAAAACAAACATTATTAGTTTATATTCACGGGACATACTTTATGATCAAACCCCCCCAAAATTAAAATTACAAACACAACATTACAAAATAACAATAAGACTTATTTAAAGACTTCTGCATATATATAGTTTTTAATAACAGAAAATATCTATAGACTAATAGCAAAGGATTAGCAATAGAGTATCTTTGTTTAACTTAAAATAAATCATGTACCAGTGGAAACTGTTCTTTGATTCCCATTTGGTTACTCCTGCTAAGAAATACTTAACTATTGCCCCAATCCTGTATTTTTTCTCCTTTATTAGGCAGAATTCATAGGACAACACAAGCTTTATTTTATAACCCAGGCTTTCAAAGAAGTAACAATGTAGGATTAAGGATTTACTCAATAAACTACCCATGCAATTTGGTCTTGATAAACCAGGATTCATTAGAATCCCAGTTTATGTGAACACAGCATACAAGGTGGATCCAGATTTTCCTGATCAAATTTCACTTAAGAGCAACAGAAATGGGGGACAATTTTAGTAATTCTTTCAATGCTTTCTATGAGATTTGAAAATAGGTTGGTCTTTCAAAACAACGTGGGAGGTGCTGTGGAAGGAACAGGGAATTTGTAAGTATCAACCCTTCTCTATCATCTAGCAGGAGCAAGGCTGGGTCTGACTCTATTCCACAAAGGGAAATAGTTTTAAGTTGTGAAATAGTAAGTCTAGATCCAGTCTCTATGCAAATGCTTTTTGATGCACCGGTGAAGCTGTTAGATTAGTACCTGGGAGATCAGATTCAAGTCTACCCACAATCATGGAAGCTCACTGAATGGTTTTGGGCCAATCTCTATATGTCTCAACCCAACCTATCATACTGGACTGTTCTTGTGGAATAACAGTAGGAAAGAATGCTATGTAAACTGCCTTGAGCTCCTTGAGAGAAATCAGGATATAAATGAAAGAATCAAAATAGCAGATGGAGGAGAACCATCGTAAACTAAAATATTTCTAGTTTCCCAGTAATCAATGTTGAAATCAACTGTCTTATCTGTTTAATGCTACATACAATGTGCCAACCAAACATTTAAAACCAACTGCCCAACCCTGGGGGCTGGGGACAGTAATATGAAAGGTTATCAAGCAACCATTCTACATAAAACTTACTTCTGTAGGTGGACTGAGGGAAGATTAATTTTGCATACTTAGTACAATGAATTCTAGTTATTGAAGTATTTTAAGTAGTGAATAGCCTTATTTAGTTCATGAATTGATGTATGAATATAAACATACACATGCATTGAACTCGGCACAATTTTCCTTTTGTTAAGGTTAAACTTTGCAACTCCTATCTGCCTCCTGCATCAAGACTTGCTCATGACAGCTGTTTCAAATGCATGCTTTTAAATACATAACCTGAAATACATAGTTCTCAGTCATGTAGTAAAACAAGCTACATGGAATGTTTTTTACTTTAAAATAAAGATATTTCAGGGTAAACACTCTTCCCCAATATAAAACAATAAAATCAACAATAGCATAGCCAAAGCCACCTATACATAATAGTATTAGCAGAGTTTTAGACCAGATAAAAAGCAGGCAAATCTTATTCAATAAATAAGACTTATATCAATAAATTGAACCAGTTTATTGTTAATCATCAATACAATAGACTAGGAGCAAGGAAATCTAGTCCTGCTTTAGGCAAAGAAACCAACTGAATGATTCTGAGACAGTCATTTTCTCTCAGCCATAGAAAGACAACAATGGCAAATCACTTTTGAAAACATTACCTAGAAAACTCCATGAATTTCTCCATGTGTTTGATAGGGGTCAAGATCAACTTGAAATTAAATTAATAAATAAGTATTTTTAAAATGGTGCACTAGCTTGAGCCATTTTCAAAATTAATTGCTTAAATTCCAACTTACCCTTGAAGGCTCATCTCGCAGAGCTGCTAAGCGTCCTTTCTGTGGACGTCTTAGAACTGAGGTGCTGTAGGAATCTGTCTGATTGTCAGCTATAATTGAAGGTGCCAGCGGATATCTAAAATCTGGCACGCTACCTAAATGTGGCCCTCTGAAATGAAAACAGATGCACATTTAGCATTAATAATTATTGTCCTATAGTTAGTTGTTGACAGTGAAATGAATTAATTAATTTATCACATCTTGAATGTAGAACTATTTTCACTAATAATTATACCTATGATGAAGGGCAGGGGCTCTGATCCTCAACTGGTCACTTTCAGCCCTTATTGCTTCAATGTTTACTACCAACTGATCCTGTAGAAAAGAAAGATTATTCACATAACTTAATGTTGTAGGTCCATACTTTTTTAAGCATGTCTAAATATTTTACATAATTCTAAATTTTAAATTTGAAAGCCTTTTGAATTAAAATGAAAATATATTGTGTTACCAACTAAATACTCTTCATTCTTTCATTATTGCTAGTATAGCTATGAATAATTTACGGGTTCATTGAACATAGATTTTGAAAAAAGATTAGTGAAGCAAAACAATTAAAATCCACAATCAGACCATGTAGATCATGTTTCGGCTACTACATTATCCTTGGCATGTAACACTTAAAATTATGGAAAGTGAAATATTATTGCTAGTGCAAAATGACTGTAACAAAAAGGCATACTATATTAAACTTCACAAGTGTCTCATTTTTATTTTTGTTTTCATTACAACTTGAGACATTTTTATTTTCATTTTTACCTTTTCATTTTGAAGCTCCTCCACTTGTTTCTTGGTACTTTCAATTTCACGGAGAAGGGAATTCTGGTATTAAATGTAATGCAAAAATTCATTAATAAAAGATCATTTTTTTAAAAAAAAATACTTTTTACTATTTTACTTTTATGATTATAAAATACTTAATTCTGTTATTTGCTTTAGCTGATCCTTTCTGCTAAACTCTTTGAATCCTTTCTGCTAAACAAGACCCTATACTTTCTACTTATTTAAAAATGATATAGACTATTGTTTATTTCTTGATCCCAAGATCCTAAGTTTCAGGATAGGATGATGCATAATAGTGAATTCAGTGCATCGTATAAATAGATATAATTGCTTTTTGTTGCCAATGAGAGAGATTGTAGCAGTAGATTGTCATCACTTTTACTATATTAACAGCTGGGGATGGATGGATACAGACAGAACTTTATATATTTCTAGTTTTTACAAATGTTTTATCAATTTATCAAGCATCCACTGCACTTGAAACATTCATTCATATTTAAAATTACTTTATCTTCCAGAGCTGCCATTCTTTCTTTAAGGTGAAGCTGAAGTCTCTCATTAGATTCAGATAAAAGTTTATCAACTGTATCAGATAAACGTTTATTATGTTCTTCATTCATCTTCTCTCTTTGCCGAGCCTAAATAAGAGGAATAGGAGGAAAGGGCAGTGAAAAATAAATAAGAAGAATGAGAACCACTATCTTTTGCATACTTAATGTATAAATCTGTCTTCAAGCCTCGATTTTTATCATTCTCTAATAGAATTTATCTTTGTTTTTCCAAACATGATACCTAGCAAATTTTATAGCATCATCATCTAAGTTAACTGTTTTGAAAAGCCACATGAAATAACAGATTAGTGGAAATATAGGCATTTGTTTACCAAATGCCAATCCTGACTCAAGTGAAAACTGTTGTGTGATTTTAACATTAATATTACAGGAAGTTGACCCTGTTTCTACTTAATCCTTTAGTGCTACCTGATTTGTTTTTATTGGTATTTCGTAGACAAGTTTAACCCACCTTATTTTAACTTCATGTAGATCAGTAAGCTATGCTTTCCTCTGCCAACCTGAAATTCATCATTAATTTTTTTTGTCACAGAAAAGAGACACAATGTCATCACTGTAATGACATACCCTTAGTAGTTCTTGATTTTTCTCTTGTAGCTGTGTTTCCATTTGTCTCAATCGTTCTTCAATGTTTCCGTGTCTTTCCTCAGCCTGTCATTTAAAATAATACTGGTAATTAAATCTAAGAATGCATCAGAAGAAAAATATTAGCAAACAAGCATATCATGCTGTATGAGACTGCTATTTTTGTTCACACACTGCAAGATGTTCAAGATATATTACTGCCAAGGTTGGCAAAACACAGTGGATGAATTCATGCATCAAATGAGCAATTTATTTTCTCACCCCATAACATCTTGCTATGATGATTGAAGCAACAGGAAGTCTTGACAAAAGAGATACCTTTGCATTATGCATCTCAGAAAAAAATATTTATTATCTTCCCCACATTCATTTTAATGTGTGAAGTTTTTTTTAAAACAACAACAACAACAAGCAGTAGCAAGCAGAAATAAGGACTTAAGTCCTTTGTGTAAATTCTACCTTCCTAGACTGGGAAGTATATTCGAACAGATTAACATCTTTAGTTGCAGAATTCCGAGAAGGCAAACAGTCAAGCTACAAAAATAAGGAATAGAATGGTAGCAAGAAAAAAAAGGAAATGAAGTGACATCAAGAATTTATTTTTAAATATTGGGTATAAAATTGCTGGAGTACTTAATTGATCATACTAAGACCTGGAAAAAGAGTTTCTAAGACTGTATTCAAATCAGGCACAAATATTTCAACATCTTCAAAGCAACTAAAAACAATGAACTTCTATACAAAGACTTAGAAAGCAAGATAAACAGAGACTAGATCAGGCAATTTGAATTACTTGGTTTAAAATGAAATGCAAGAAACTCCAAATGATCAAGAACCAACTGTTTCTTCTCAATATATATCATAATACTCAGCCTACCTTAGTAAGTGCAGCTACTCTCTGAGCCAATTCAGCCTCTACTTCTGGCAGAGTTTCAGCTTTTCTCAGAGTTTGCTGCAATTTTTGTTCAGCCAGTTCCAATCGTTCTTGTAATTGCCTATTCTTGTCTTCACTCTAGAAGCAAAAATAAAGTTTCTTATAGCAACAGCTGCAGACATTCTGTGTGACATTTCAACAGTTTGTCCATTAGCAAAAAAAAAAGTGAGCAAATTGATGTGTGAGATAATACAGAACAGTTCCTGTGTAATCACTGAAATTATATACAACACAATATTCAAAAGAAGGTTTATATATGACCATTACAAAATGTACTTTATTCTATTAAAATTATGTTTAAAAACCTTCATTTTGTCTGCCCTAATTGAGTACTGGGATTCAATTTTATTGGGTAAAACGGACCTTTTGCAAAAGTGCTATGAATGCCACTGCAAAGTATTTAAATTCCTGTTCATGAAAGTGCTATATGTTCATGAAGGCATAGTAGGTAGCAAAACATTTTTGTACTAAATGCAGACTTAGGCAAAAAAGACACATAAAAGCCTGAGTTCAAGGCAAATCCTTAATAAAGAGATCACAGATTTCATAATAAAAAGAAACACTAATTGAATGCACGCCCTCCAAGTAAATCCTAGCCTTTGTAATTATCTTCTATGTTATCCAGTCCTGATTTTGCTCTCCATGAGGGTGCTTTATCTCCTTCAACCCAAACCCATCTAAGATTGTGACAGCAACTAATGGCAAGCAAACACCTTATTTTTTTCCACTTTCAATCTTAAAAGGCCTAATAATTCCATCCTGAAAACATCAAGAATAGCCATTCCTCGAAGATCTCCTCAAAACAACCAAAGAAGAAACATTTTTGTTGAAGGAAAAATATAAAATATGGAAAGGATGCAACCTTCTTATAACTACAAAATCTGAGACAATCCTCATTTTTTCTAGGTTTTCAGATTTAAACTCTTCCCTTTCCTTTCCACAGGGGATTTCATTTATAATTTAAATTTTCAAAAGAAATGGGCAACAAATTTGCATAAATTTTATCCAAGTCAAATTACCTTGAATTATTAGATACATCTCCCCCTCCCCATCTAAAAATTTTAGTATTAATTTATGAAAACCTCAAAGTGTTATTTAAATAATAAGTTTACCTGTCGATGCAATGAATCTTTGTTAGCAATTTCATTTTCAAGTTTATCATTAAGATCATGCACAGATGTAGCTTCACGTTGTGCAGCGAGGTAGCGTTTTTCAAGAGTTGTAATTCTTTCTTCCATATCTTCCTTCTGAGCCATTGCCTAAATTAACAGTCAGAAAATTACAGAACATTATGTTTTTGTGTTAAAAAAATTAATAGCTCTTATTATAGAAACACAAGGGAATGATCCAAAGAACCATATTGGGTACAATTTGTAACAATTGCAGCTTTCTTTAATCTTACATATCTTAAAGAGACTGCAAACTGCTAATTATACTCAAAACATTCACACTTAAAAGTGCAAACATTCCAAATATATAAGTTACTTTTGATATTTGAGGAAAAAATGGAAAATAATTGCATTTGGAAACAGAAATAAGCTATTTAAAGAAAACCTCCAGAAATATAGTTGATGGAAATATCCTAAATATAGTGCTTACATCAGACTAGAAGACATGCTTTAACTCAGTGGTGGGATTCAAATAATTTAATAACTGGTTCTCTGCCCTAATGACTGGCTGGGTGGCCGTAGCCATGGTGGGCATGACAGGCCGCATCTGGTTTCCTGTCCCGCAATGGGAGCAAAAACGTGCCATGGGGGACATGACCCCCATGCCCCATTATGCACCTCCCACACTACTTTTGGGGCCTAGAAAGTCTCCCTGCACTTACCTGGGAGCCAAAATGGGGCACGCGGGGACTCTTGGAAGGGGTGGGGAGGGCCAGGGCCAGCCAGCAATTTAACTACCAGTTTGCCTAAACTGGCCCATACTGGCTGAATCCCACCACTGCTTTAACTCATGGGGAAAACAAGTACGCAGAATAGTGAATGCAATTAATTAATTTAAACCATATTAAAAAGTCTTATTCTTACCTCTCGTACATCTCTTTGCAACTTTGTATTCATTTCTTCAGATTTGATTAGATCTTTTCTAGCAGTATCAAGATCTTCTTCCAGTTCTGCTACTCTGTTCGAAAGGGCAGTGATTCTCTCTTTCATTTGTGATTGTTCTTTAGTTTGCTTTTCTATGATATCTTGAAGTTCTATTACTCTAGCAAGATCTTCATCATGATTCAAAGAGCCATTGGAGGATCTCTGTTTAGAAGAAAAAGCCAGTTAATTTTAAAAAACCTAACAGCATGAAAGCATAAACATGTGCCATATAATTTTTCATACTGAACCAGAGGTCCACACCACTTGCATAGCCCAGTTCCAAACTAGTCACTACCTGAGCCACAGCCCAGGGGTTGGGGACCTCTGTACTAAACCAGTGAGTCAAGTGAGAACAAAAGAAGTCTTATTACTTTTGGCCCTCACTCAGAAATTCAAGAACCAGCTCAAAACATTTTCGCCTGAAAATTATATTTCTCTTATTACTTGAACATCCTCTATCAAAGAATGGTATTGTATATAGATCAAATGATCAAGAAAATAACATATTAAAATATCTTACTTGTTCTTTTTTCATTGGAATACTTTGGAGAAATAAGTTACTGCATCATAAACAGATTTATCCTATCAAAAATTGAGTAAAAAATCTAATGAAAATATGCTTTTAACATACCTTCCCATTAGTGCTAGGTATATTTTCCTGATCATGATTAATATCAGGCATTCCATCAGCTTGTGTTCTTTTTTGATTGTTTTGTTCCTTCAAAATCATTAACTGGAATAAAAAGAATACTATATTAATTGACATGCTGTATTTCAAATAGAAAAAGGAATGTTTAACCAATATTAATTATTTTCAGTGGTAAAGATTCACAAAATACATTCATAAATGGATAACAATGATAGACATATTAATGACCTTGATTTTAAAGAATTATGTTCAATTCCTATACTCTATTCAGAAGATATTTACCAAGTAACAAGCCTGCCATTAAAATGTAATACCAAAAAAATCTAACAATAAATCAGCAATAGTCATATTTAAATAGTAAACAAAATTGGTCAATTGATTTTAAGGTATGGTAAAACATCTCAAGTATCTGCTAGTGAAAACTCAGTCCTCGATGAAAAAATAATAGCTACACAGCTATGAACCTGGACAAGTGATTTTTAGAATTCTGAAAAAGTTCAAGAAAGTGGTAGTGGGAGCTTGCACATTTTGTAAGAACATAATTGATAGTTCATAAACTGCAGTATCAGGAAAGTATCATGGTATGCCTTTCCAGTCTGGTCATCTAGAAGGACCTGATGAATGTATCCTCTTTTTTCAAGCTACATGAACAACAGAGAAAGTCCAACCTGTGGAATAACCTCCCTATATAACTACATGTAGTCCCAACTGTATTGTAATGTTAATTCCATAAACAAATTAAATCTGTTTTATTTCACTGTGACTTTGCTCACCTGATTGAGGTATATCTACTTTGGAATGTGATTTTCCAGCAAGGTATTAATTTTACCTATGAAATCTCTCTCACACTGCCCATAGACCTCCAGTTTTGGTCCCATCCATTTCATACTACATTATGACATCACTAGCCAAATTTTTCCAGGCCAGAGAAATTGCAAAACAGCCCCTGGTTACAAGTAAGCTTTCCCTTCCCTTGATAGGTTTTATGCAACTTACTTCTTTGTGTGTAGTACCTAGTTCTTCCTCCAACAAGCTACATCGTTCAAGTGCTACTCGTAATCTTTCTCTCACCTAGGAGATTAAAATTAAGATATAAACACCAAACAATTCTGCTAGCATTAGATGCTGAAATATTCAGTAACTATCAAGAATAAACCTATATCAGTAATGTTGGTGAGTAGGGATAAATCTTAAAAACGCAAATTATAAACACATTTCTTGTCACTGGAGCCATCAAGTGATTAAGCAAACCTAATAATAAGGCATTATGCATTTTCTATTACTTTTGATAGCAATATGTTTCTGCAGCAGAAAGGAACAATGGGGTAGATTATATGATTCTTTTAGACTAGTCATATGGCCAAAAGTTATGAAAATGATTATGACGTATTATGAAAGCTGTAATCCATCCATCGAGGAACTGGATACCTCCCCTTGAACTTCATTACTTAAATGAATTGTCAAGAGCAGAAATTTCTACTAATGCCAATACTGCTCTAATAATTGTGATTTATGTCATGTACCAGAACTGAAGCAACATTAATAATCTTTGCCTGAATAGAAATGGAAGGACAATTATTTATTTTTGCTTCATTTTATGATTTAAACCAACTTACAACACCCATTTTGAATTTTGGTCTGTTTATATACAAACAAAACAAATTACATAAGCAATAGATGTTTAGCCTATATCTCCATTAAAAAAAACCCAACCAGACTGCTCTTAAATGAAAAAAATGGAAGACCTAATTTTTACACTAATCAAATAATACTTACTGTATGTTTTTAACATATATATTGGGAGTTACTGTACACTGCTTAGAGTTTTCTTGGAGCTAGGCAGCTTAATGAATCCCATAAAACAAATAAAAACATTTCATGAAGAAAAAACATCAGTAACCATTTACCTTTTCATCAAGGGCTTTGTGATGTTCAAATAGAGACTTTAGTGCTTTGAGAACTTCAACTTCACTAGAAACACCAGCTGGAGATTGAGCTTGTCTTTTTACTACGGTCATTCTTAAAGACCTTTCATGCCGGGAGACAAGGCATTCCAAATGTTCTAGTAGTAACTGAAAATCAAATGCAAGTACATGAAAAAAGCAGTATTTATTGAACTGAAGAAAATAATATTCAAACATATTTCACTATCAATGAGACACTATTACTTTGTTTCTGCTTCTCTGTAAAGCTATGCAAGTTATATCCAGTTATTATATATTATCGTTTTTGAAGCTGAACATAACTTACAGAAAAAATGCACTTTCATAATATACACAGCAATCTATTCATTATTCAAAACTATGAAAATCTAAGCTTTCATTTTTTCTTCTATTTTAAAAAAGCAAATATCATCATAGTCCAGTCCTTAATTCTTATTGATGTCTAAAGACAAAAAAAAAGTGCACAGAAATTGCTCATCTAAAACTGAAACTCAGCAATGCAAAGAAAAAATTGTTTATGTTTATCTTCTTGATTGATGTAATAGAGAACCTAATAATGTTGGATGTTTCTGATTTAGTTGCTGAAGTTACCCTGGTAATCTATGATTTATGACTGGCCCCTTAGCAATTGTGCAAAGTTCTGACTGACCCTAAGGATGAAATGCTTTTGAAGTTCTGATGTCCATACAATATGTGATCACATTTTTTGTTCTCAGCAACTGCCCTGTATTTATGGTCATTTGCAACACCCAGTATCTGTGATTTATAATGTTTTTGGCAGAAATCAATGTTTACTGCAGATTTCTGACAACATCTACCCCATAGCAAACACAGGAATTTGTTTAACAGTTGTGATATTTAGTTAATGACTGCTTAATGACCACCAAAAAAGTAATAAAATTGGGTCTGGTCATGTGGCAACCCACTTTATGAACATCACAATTTATGACTGAAATTGTGGATGCCCTCAAGGGCTACCTATCAGTTACCTTAAAACTAGAAAGAAAAATCACATTAAAATATGCAATAATAATATAAGCATAATAATATAAACATTATTTGGTTTTATACAGAGATGTCAATATCATCTACATAATTTTTTAATACTCTACAGAGAATATAAATACAGAAGACATTTCTCCATGTCAGTAGCTTTACTTGTTACAAAAGAACTTTGTTGGATCATTTTAAAATGAGTGGTATTTCGGGAGGAGTTTAAAGATTAAATTACTACAAAACTAATTTACAGAAATGCATTGAAACTTTACTAGGAAAGCCTATAATCATGCACACTTCTACATTCTCATTTTTAATCTGAACTAGCTTGTTCAACTACATTATTTTTTTAAAATGGGCCATTTCAAAAGAAAGAAAGAGTGCTATTTAAATATTTGTTATGAAATCTGACTAAAATGTAGCATCTTGAACATATCACCAAATTTTGTGCTTGACAGATTTCAGGTTTCACAAGAGTATCAGACAGTGCATGTAAATCGTGGATTGCTAATCTCTTCTTTGAATGATTTTGCATTCATTAAATAGTGATACACTCAATGAAGTGTAAGTTCATGACAGCCAGTTGACCTTTCTCATATATGGATTGTGTAATAAAAGCCTGGATTAATAGGTTAGGATAATGACTGCAAGGATCAACTTTTGAGTCTCTTCAAAAAAAAAACCACCTCAGTTAAAGGATTGTTGAGAGACTATATATTAGTAATCTACAATTAGAATGTCACCAGTTTTGGTGTATGAAAAGCATATTTAATAACAAGGGAAGAAATTATCCTACAGAAATACCATACAAGATAAAATACATAGTCTTGATACATGAAATATTTTCTTGCTAGGCAGAAGTTGCAGAAATTAAGGCAAATAAATAAAACTAATAATTTTATTCACTTATGAAAAAACTGCATGTCAGGTTCCACTTCAAGAAAAAATCCTAACAAAATACAAACGATACCAGAAGATGAACTGACTCTTGTATTGTTTCTTTCTGCTTTCAGTTCTGCAATTTCCTCTTCCCTTTCAAGGAGTTGCTCTCTGCATATGTTAAGCTCTTTAGTAAGTGCTGCAAACTCCTGAAAAATATAAGCAAATAATTATAAACATTTACTGCAATGTGCAGTATACACAGCAATAGAATATAGGTAACTTTGGCTAAAGTTATACTAAAACAAAATACTATGCAGGATATCTTACTATCACTTCTAGCAATCATGATTATTCTTTATAAAGTAGTACTCAACACTAGCCACTCTATTTCATCCAAACCTTCTATTTCTAATGTTTGGATGAAAATCAATAGGGAATCCCCAAGTTGAGAGAAATGGTAGACACTTCTGATAAATGTGAAGGAAACAGCATAGTTGTTTATGTTATTACCTGGAGACCATCTCCAGGTAATAGCATGTTTATGTTTTTAAAGAATAATGAATAGTAATGCCAATATTAATATTATTCTAAGTATGTAAACTGAATTCCATTATATGATATTGGATCATCTGGCATACACAAATAGTACAATTTTGAATATTGTTACATCTTCGAGCAGAATTCCTTGTTCTCTCTACTGTACAACAATCAGTTTGTTTTCTGTTTTAAAACAGAGTATGATTTCTGGAGAAAGAAATTGTGCCATAAATTAAATATTAAATAGTTAAAAATTACACATCTTCTCACACAAATTGAGGAAGAAACAGGAACTGGAAGTCAATGAGAAAACTTTTCCCATAAAAAAAAATCAGTGATTGGACCAAACTCATCCAATGAATGGTTGTAGCCAAGATAAAATAAGTTTGATGATGAATGAACCAGAACAATCCATTTGCCTGATCCGCAGCAAACTGGTAGCAAGCCATTGCTGCCTTTTGCCTGTCCTTCCAAATCAATTTCTGGGTTGAATATCAGTTTACCTCCTTTGGGTCATCCATAAGGTTCATTTGTATTACATTTAAATTCCCCATCAAATTAATTTCATAAACATTCATTATAGTTCATTATTGTTTCACAATTTATTAGAACGTACACTGTCAATTTTATCAAACATTTGATCTATTCAAAACCTTGGCTGAGAAGTATTCAAAAATTTGTATTAAGGATTTTATGCTCCATTTTCTTTATCCTTTGGCTCTAGTGTCTAGCTTCAAGGTCTCATTATAAAAAACAAAATCAAATCAAAGTAATATTTTTCCCATTATAAAAATATCTTTCAAATAATTAAAAAATAATTCAAAACTATACTTCCAAATTCCAGCCTCCTTAATGTAATCAACTTTCCAAAATCTACATATCATTTTATAGCACCATTTTGCTACATAGTCCAAACAATCATATATTTTAAAAACTATTTAGATCAAATTTACTCCATCATCTTTTTAAGGAAGTGGAAACTCACCCGACGAACATAGTAAAATCTTGCCAGTTTGAAGGATCTTAAATTTGTCCAATATACAAAAAATTAAAAAAGAATCAAAGATTTGATTAAAATATAACTATAACATGGTTGAACTTAATATAACATGGTTGAACTTAATGTAAAGGTTGCTTTGCAAACATGAGTTTGATGTAAACCTGTCTCCAGCCACTCCACTTATAAGCTGACTGTAAAGGCAGTTTCTGCAGTCTACTCAGAAGGAGCATCTATCTGGAGTCACATGAATGATCTCAATGAATTCTCCTTTGTTACAGAGAGTTACACCAGCTTGGGTCCAGTATCCAGTCACAATTCCCCTTACAAAAGCTATCTTGCTAGCCAGCAAAACATCAGTTCACCATGAAGCTCAAACGAAGTACCTGATCCAAATATTATCCCAATACAAAAGCTTGGTATAAATTACTAGAAAACTATACTATTTCTACATGAATGAGTTTAAATAAACTTCCCACTGTCTTTTGACGCCATATTGGAGACAGTAATCTGTCTGAGAGTACTACTTAGATTTACACCAGATGCATCAGCCTACAACTTACAGATGCTTTACATATTTTTCTTCAGTTAAACTTCTGGCTTTATCCTTAAGAGTCAAAAATAAACACATCTCTTAAACTAATCTCAGAACATAGGAAAACAGCTTGTAAGTGTCTATATATCCATATTTGAGGATTTAGAAAGTAATAGCAAATAATGCTATTAATCAGAATATTAAATATGGTTTGGATAATTCCAGAAAATATTATATGTTTTACAATTTTTTCCACATTTTCCAGCCACACAGTTTATATTCTATGCTTATGAATTTTTGTGTCACTTTTCACCATGCATTCTTACACTATCATAGTATTATGCCCAAAATATTTTACTACAGTATTTTTAAAGACACTGGCACTGAAAGTATTCATCAACGTAATTCTTCTTGGATTGACTTTAGTGTATTCTTTTTTCACCAGTTGCTTTTATGTTCTTTACTTTATGGACCATCTGGAGTTAGGTGAATTGAGCAAAATAAATCAATTAATAAGCTGTCAAGATAAATCCAATGAAGTATACAGTAACAATTATTTCCATTTTAGTTATTTTCAAGATAGTCAAACCCATCTCCCAATTCCAGAAAATCTAATGTTGAAGTTTCTGACACATCTTAAGCACCATAGGATAGAGATATTTTTGCTGAACATTCTTACTTTCCTCTTTGTACATTGGACCCAGGTGAAACTAGTGTAAGATCATTGTTCTATAACGCCTCTCCCTGAATGGCCAGAAATTGCCTATTACATTTCCCCTTTCTTCAATATGGACAAGTAAGACTTCATTAGTTTGGTTATGATATAACGAATATGTGCCCATGCACACACAAATACCTACAGGTCACTGCTTGGTTTGTTTCATGACCTGAGTAAAGCAGGTGATAGTGAGGATCAAGAGGCTCTCTCTTATCCTGCCATGTAAGATTCAATGTAAATATTTTTCTTATGCCATGTAATTTTTCATGCCTAAGTATTATCCACAGTGTACACTTGGAAAAAATGTATAGAGAAAATGTTTCATGGATATGTGAAAGATCAGATTTTTACCATTTCCCTGTCAATCCTTCCAAACACCTGAGAATTTTATTTTCATGAATTATGTCACATGTGAGCAAAAGTCCCCACAATCAAAATTTAAAAGCATTTTGTTACTAGGAAAAAATAGATTGCAATTCTATGTTCACCTCTTTCTAGGAATACAGAAACAGGTGATTAAAACTGTTCAGCTCCTTTCTGTCTGCTCCTCCCTCCAGAAATTCAAGCTCTAATCCTTATTTAGGAATGAAATACACTAATCTACTTATACAATGTGTGGGAAAGCCAAGACAGCCTGTTTTAATACAGTCTAGAATACAAATACAGGCAGGCCTGGAGGGATGTTGTACATGGGGTCGCAATTGATCAGACATGACTTTGCAACTAACAACAACAACAGAATACAAATATAATAAAAATCATTAAGCTCTTTATGCAATAATTAAAAATTATGGGTAACTTTTAGAAATCCAACTTCTGCCATTTTAAATTAACGGAATGGGTGTTGTCTTACCTGAACACCCCTTTTCTTGGCAGGGCTGAGACGTCAGTCATCCTGGGTTCTGCTCTGCT
>JANHFP010004626.1:69538-79569 GCA_032468135.1 Calamaria suluensis
AGAAAGGGGAGGAACTTTCTTTGTGCATACTCGGTCCTGATTGGTGGTTCAGCAGAGCAGAACCCAGGATGACTGACGTCTCAGCCTGCTGAGGAAAAAGCTTAACACAAAGTTATTTTTTCCCTTTTTAAACCAAGAATTGAAGAATCAAACTTATATGGTAATATTTAACTTCATAATGAACTTATTGCCTTTATGGATTTTGTCCCCATATGCAATAGTGTCTAAAAGAAGTATATGGCAATAGCTTACATTTTTAGCAATTACAATTACTCAACATTTTTTCTAATGCATCCATCCTATGCTAATTTAGCTAAAATGAAAAGTTAGTTATTTTATATGTAAGTTATTGTGTATTTAAAGTTGGCAGTGATACTTTAATATTATGTTATCCTTTTTAAGGCATTTATCTGCAGTATTTGAGGAGGAAGAGGAAGAGCATTTCTCTAAATCACCTCTTTTTAAATACATAATGCAAAGGAGAAAATAATGTTTTAAAATAATTGAATAATCCAGTAATTCTAGTTTAACAAGTTTGTAATGAGAAATTTTTTTTCCAATAAATCTTAAAATCATTAATTGCCTTATATCACTTTTAGATATTGTATTCTTATAAAATTACAATTCTCATTTTTGCTAACATCTCACATTAAAAGATAAATGATATTGAAAATTAATGAAAATAGTTGAACCATGACAACTATCAGAATCTTAGAGTAAGAACTAAATTCTTATTTTGACAAATGGTATGCATGCTAATGAACATTATCATATTGTCACTTTGGAACTGATTTTGCATGGATAAAAAGAAATTATTTTTGTGATGCTTAACTGATGATATGTACCATTGTTTAGTTTTTACATATCCTAATTAAAATGAACAAAAGAATAAAAGTCTACAAGAGTCATTTCTTGAATAAAAAAGAACAGAATGGTATTTCAAATCTATTTCTAATTTGGCTTTTTAGCAGTAACAGAATCAAGAAACACATTTCACAACAAAAAGCAAAAGGTTATAGAGTAAAGCAACTAAGCTCTTTTCTGCTTACTTGGGTCATCATGTTGGAATGCAAGCAGACAGAACTGTTAGGCTTAAGAGGCTTTAAGAATTTACTGAAGTGTAGAGGATATAAATGTGTTGAGAAAAGCTTTCTATTGCCTACATCATCAGAACATATATAAATAGAAATAAAGAAAACTAAACATTTACGTGTTTTATGCCATCAATACAAAATGAACATTAATATTTAAAATTATTTGATTTTCTTTTTGTTTCTTTAGCAACTAAAATTCACAGCAAAATCCAGAATATTAAATCCAACAACTAATTGGACAAAACTACTGCCTATTTTATGTTAACATGAAGGAATTTTGAAAATACAATTTTACTATTTTAATGTTCCTCCTTGCAGAAGAACTTTTCACAAACTAACTATAATTCACCATGCAAATCCAACTATAATTTTTAATAATTTACTCAGTAGATGCATATGCTTCTCATCATGTAATCCCCCCCAATATCAATTAAATATTGCAATGTAAAGGCCACAATTTCAAATACTATAAATACAGATGCTACTTTACTATTTCTACAATGTTTAATATTAAAAGTTTAAGAGACATATCTACCAGTAGAATAATTGTATCTTCTTCCCTAGCCATCTCCTGAACTGTGCTCTACATATCTGGAAGAACCCTCCAGAGTAAATATACAGTGGTTTTAAAAAAACCTGATTGTGATGATTACAGTAAGACAATATTCTTGGCAACAGTATAGAAGTAGCTTACCATCGCTTCATTCCTGGATATTTTCAGATGTCTTAGTCTAACATACAACCCTGTTATCCTTAGCTGGTTCTCTAGTCAAGGACCAAATAAGTTCAGGCTAGCTTAATTTCTATAGTGAGTCAAGATCAGCAGGTGATACCAGAAGTATGCACATCAAGATGAAGGAGTGAGGAGAACCAATTAAATTAAACCAATTATTATATAAGAATAAGTAGCATATCTCCAAATGTTTTTAATTTCAATTTCTATCAGCCCTAGCTAGCATGCAAATGAAGTCTATACATTATAGGTAGTCCTCATTTAGCAACCACACTTGGAACCAGTGACCACAACTATGTTTTCCCTTTCCCAAACACTTTGGAAAACTGAGGGTTTGGGATAGCAGACATAAAAGTAACAAAACAAATTAATTTCACACCTTCCAGTTTTGTTTGCCTCCTGATGACTCTCCCATCCTTTGGAATGCATCCTCCCTTGTTAAAATTAGCAAAGAAAGGAATTAATTAGGTATTTACATTGGAAAGGAGGGAATTAAAAGTAAGTCAGCACACAATGGAGAATACACATCGAAAGAAATGTTGTGGTGCTGTCTGTCACAATCATACTACACAAACAGCTTGGTCTAATCCGCATTGTGTGCCCACTTATTCTCTTGTAATCCCTTCCCATCCAATCTCTCTGTTCTGCAAAGAGGAAAACAAAAAAATAAAAAACCCCAAAAGGTCAGGAAAGAATACTTGTAATGACTATAATAGCAATCCTGTGACTGAGGAATGCTGTGAAGTTTGTAAATGAGGGCATTGGTCATTAAGTTATTTTTTTCAGCCCTGTCATAACTCAATAGTTACTGAATTATGAATTACACTATATCACAGTTAAACTACTATGTACCCAAAGCACATTAGAAAACATCAAACTATGTATCAGAAATATAACAAAAAAGTCTGATTCTACAACTGCAAAATTCCATTAGGCAAAATAGGATTTTATTTCTATGAAACTATATTCCAGATTTCTTCATAGAAATATTAAATTTTCCTACATTTGAAGCAAAAATTATTTTTACTATGTGCTGAGCTTTAATAAACAGCATGTAGTCCAAGAATCACACCACACAAAATCTATTTAAGACTGCATATTTCTAAACTGATTTTAAAAAATCAATCTATATAAAGGTCAGGATTTGATGCATTTCTTAAAGATGTGTACTGAATTCAAAAAGTTAACAAATTAGAGTTTTAAGTGTTACAATTATTCAGAATCTAATAAATTTCCTGCCTATTTTACTGAATTTTAAATATTCAATTCATAATTCTAAAAAAACACATAAACCTCTAATTTAAGAATTTCAGGACGGCATCAAAGTATTTTTGTAAGTTTCATTTCACCTATCAATTAAAATAACTTGATTACTTAAAACTTAAATATCTGAGTATTCTACTTGAATATCAATTATTTCTGAGGAAATTACCTTCATATTTGAATAAGCATTCTACCACAATATTGATTGGAAGAGTCTTTAGTATTCAGAGTACTAAATTATCTTATTTTTTCATTTCTTTTTATAATTAGGTGAATTATAATTTTCATTAGGTAAAATGAAAAATATAAATAAGATATAAAAATTGTAAATACATTGTATAATGATATGAATTGAAGATGTATTTTCTAAAAGATGACTCTTCGTGTACTTTTTTCTTTTTTTTGCAAACAATAAAATAATGACAAACAGTAGAAACTATAAAAATGAGACAACTCCCAGCAACCAGATTGAGAAAAATCAGCATAAAATACTTAGGGAAGCTGACAGATTTTGACATAAAGCCAAAAAAGCATCAGAAATCTCTACTCTTTAAGAAGTGAATTCTACAATCAGGGCACAATAATAATTAACTGGTTTTAAGCACCACTAATTTTATAAGAGTAAAAGACAACAAACCAACCAAACCACAAGAACAACATTTCAATGATGAAGATGCTGAAAGCATTCCATAGCAAGGGCACTCAAACTAAAACCTCCACAGCTAAGTAACTGCCTCCAAAACATCACTCTTCAGCTGCATCACAAATTAGACATATTCCAAAAATCTTAAAGGCTGAGCAAAGTAATATTTGAAAACTATCTAATCAATCTCCTATAATAACCAATGTTATGTAGCCATACCTGATAAAACTGGTCCTGCAAAAGTAACTTCAACTTGCATTAGCTGGTGCTTTCAAATAATCTTTAGTGTAGTCCTATGTACAGTGAATTACGGTAGCACAAGATCAGGTGATAGGTTTATACCTATAGACTATAGGTATGCAAAGGTTTTCCTGGCCAGCGCTACCTTAGTCCTGGATTCATTGGACTCTAAATAGGGATTCCCAACCCACAGCCCATGGCCCACTAATAGGCAGTAGCCTATTTGGAACCAGGTCGTGTGGGCAGCAGGGCCAGTGTGCATGCACATGCAGCTCAACTTGAACGAGTGGTGGGCCAGTGCGCATGCAACTCATTTGCAAGTTGAGATGCATATGTGCATGCATACATCAGCCCCTGGCACATGCAGCCCTCTTCCCCTCCCCTCCCCTCCCGCCAGGCCACCAAGCTGTAAAGGTTGAGGACTACTTCTCTAAATCACCACTTATTCTGTCTTGCTTGGTTTAAGAGTTCAAAAATGAAAGGACAGCCTGTGCAAATTATGGAGAAAATGGAATATAGATCAAGTTTGCCTAAGCCTTGTTGAAAACTTAAGTGTGTTTTTTTGGGTGTGTTAATTGAAGCTTCTCCAAAGCTTCAAGGTCAGTTGCAGGTGTAGCATATTGTATTAGGTCTAGACACAAAGTTTCTTCAACATGAATCAATATACAGTACTTTCCACAGAAAGTTCTGAAGAGATTCTGTGGTGGCACTTGCAGAAGCATTCTGTCAAATACTTGGCTCCTAAATCATTACAGGATTTTAAAGGTAGACACTAAATAGTGCCTGGAGGCAAATGAGCAGCTAGAACAGTTTGTTCAGAAATCATGTAATAATTGATAGTATGCTTCTCCTTGGCTGTTTAAATTACAATTATAGTTATAGCATTCTGAGTTAGTAAAAGATTACAGGTTTTCAAGGGAAGCACCACATATAACATATTACCGAAAACAAATGAGGAAATTAACAGGACAGAAAATACTGTGACCAAGCTGTCTCCAGTTGTACGCTCACAAACACACACTCCTATCCATTAGACCACAAAACTCAATAGCACTATTGAGTAAAATAGCCCCTCCAATAAGTCTTAAAAACATGTCTATTGGTATTTTTGCAACTGTTGTAAAATTTAATGTCAGTGGCAGAAATTAAATTGCAATATGATTTCTAAAGTTTTTGTTTTGCATTTTCTATTAAATGACTGTCACAAAGGAATAGACAGTCTAATAAAGCAAGCCAAATAGATATCATGAATATTCATTAAGTTACTAGATTAAGTTTCTGCTCTCTTTAAGATTGCAACAGTATCCTCCATGCCATTTCCAAGACCATCTTTCCCAGTAAAGATACTCACTGTATCTTTTTAAACTCCAATATACATGCAAGTAAATTGTGAATTTGATTCATTAAATTCTGATCTCCTCAACTGGGTTTGTAGTAGGTTTGAAAAAACTATAGTTTGGTGGCTACATGCCAGACTAAATCAAAATTTAGCAAGCCACATTATGGCTTAACATTTTAAGCTACCATGAAAGTCTTAAAAATCTTTTTTATGGCCAAATCTCATAATTCAATTTATTTGGATATGGATTAAACCATGAACTCGGTAATTTGAGCAAATGTATCTTACTTGAAGTAGACTTATACCATAAAAATTTACAGGCAAAAGCAATATGTAACAATATGTACTTTTTTTCTGAGAAACAGGTGATTTTTAAGGGGTCATGTGCATCATGGCAGCCATTCTGAAAGAATCTATTGCCTCCTTTCAAATGTGTGTCTAAGCGCAAAAAGTTACTGATGCCTTTAAAAAGTGTCAGACCATCAACCCTGCAGTCTATATTTCTTATTTTCTTAAAGTTAATATTTAATTTCATAATATAATTGGATTTAGATACCAATATGCTTTTAGTCATTTAAAAGCTGTAGTTACCTTTTAAGCAAATCCTGCAAATTTTATCTAGATTATCAAATATTGTCCCTTAAACAGCTTCTGACTACATTTACTCAATCCACTCCACCCTTTGCTTTGGTGTAGCTATGTATCTACCTTGCCTTCAATATTCTTTTGACATAGCAAGATTAAATGCATTCTTTCTTCTAAGTCTTCTAAGTCTAACTCCAAAATAAAATGACTCAAGTCTAATTCATTGAAAATTAATTTCAATTTTCACAAGACAGTTTTTAACTGGATGTGTTTCAAATACAAATTAAATATAATAATACATTGTCAAACCAAGATGCTTAACTAGGCCTGCATTCAAAATAAGCTATTATTAAAATTATTTCTCTAAAAGTATGTGGCTCTGCACCTTAAATTCTTAAAAATATAATTATTGTTAGCCAGATATATGAATTTACTTCAAAAACAGATTATTTCAAAATAAAGTTATATCTTATTAGGCAAAAGCTATAAGTTTCAAGCCCTTCATTTCTATGACTGTGACTGAGCAGCATTTTATTAATTTTTAACTACACCTCCCCTAAACCTATCCTTTAAGATATTTTACATGTTTTTATCAGTGGTAATTTCATTATGAAGTATGTATTTTCTTACTAAACAAAATCAAGAAAGAATCAAGGGTAAACAAATTCCTTCATTTTCTTAGTAGTTGGCATTAAAACAAAACAAAGGAATATAAATATGCTCTTTGGAAGAGTGGGTGGAACCTTTAAGTACAAGATATCCTAAATCTATTTATCTAAGCTCTGAACTTCATATAATACTAATCTCAGAAGAAATACTTTTGTCTGCAAATTTCCTCCAAAACCACCAAAGAACACAAAGTTTGTGTTTAGATGGTATGTTTTTTTTAAAATGGGCAATACTACCCTGAGTCAAAAATCAAAACCCAGGCAGCAATTTTCAATTATTATTTTCTTTTAAATCTTGGGGTGACTTCTGGTGAGCATTTGTGGTGAACTAGAAATCCCTGAAGGAACTGGGACAGAATTGCAACATATAGCAGTGGCTAGACAGCAAAAGCCTCTCCAGAAAAAGCAGAGATCACAACCACTTGTACTCCAGACAGCTGTTTCTCATGAACAGACTGCAGAAACTGAGGTTTTTGTGGTCAAGTTATAAGTTGAGGGGCTGGGAGCAGAGGATTTCAAGCACTGACAGCCATAATGCAGCCTATATGGATCTAAGGTCTGCCAAGCCTCATTTCTTAATCACTTTTGGAAATTGCTTTCACTGCTTTCAAGTATTAGGAATCTTTGCAGTGACAAGTTTTAGGAATCTTTGCAGTGACAAGTTTTAGAGAAATGGGTGAGTTTCCTTCAATTTGTAGCAAAAGTTAAATGCATGGATCTCACATTGTTTTCCTTTTAGAATAAACAGCAAATAGATGATTAGAATGTTGATTTTGGAAAGTTACAAAAGGACTAAGGTCCAGATAGGATTCAAAATAAGATTTTTAAAATAATTTTAAAAATTCTTCCTGTGAGAAAATGGTGCTGTTTCTAATTCTTTAAAAATAAGAGAGGAAAGAATTTTGAAAGTTGATTACCAGAGAGAACTAGAAGAAACTAAAGATTACAATTAAAGAAGAAACACTTACATTTCACTAATGTAATAGAATTGAGCAAAATACATTAAGTGGATACATTTAAAGATATTGGTGAAGAATGGACCCAGAATTTAATTTTAATAGTGTCTGTCATTATAGATAGACTATGTTTAAAAGATGTTATGGCTGAAGAGCAAGTTTTACCAGACAAGACATTCCTGATTTGAAAGGGCTGTCTTAGAAGAGATTAAAAATCAACATTGTGAAAAAAAGGAATATAATTTTTTTCTTAAATTTCACCATTGAAGCAACTCTGGCAGCTTATAGAATGATGAAAAGATAATTTAAAAACATTTAAATTAACAAGTTGGTTTAACAAGGTTAAAACCAGTTCACAATCTATGGACCCTTAATGGACTTAACTAGAACTAAACATTTAAGCTTTAAAGTTTTATTTGTACATAAGAAATAAAAGATGAGGGGGAAAGATCAGATATTGCATTTTAAGAAGTGATGAATTACTAAAACTGTTTATACTTATGAAGGGAGAAATCATTTGTTTATATATTTCTTTTACTATATTCTTTTCTTCCTACTTTACTGCACTTTCTATTTTCTTAGTTTGTATTAGTTCTTATTGTAATGTTTAACACAAGTAGAAAAAGCATTAAAAAACTGGAATCATTACAACATGTCACATAAGGGACTTCGAATCATTCACATTTTATCTAATACAGTGAAACAACGAAAAAATAAGTTGCAATTTATTTAATTATTTCCAATAATTATCAATAGGAAGCAGATATTTGGACTTTGTAAATAATATTCAAATATTATGCATGTATTAATACCCACATATACAAACATATACCATTTACACACAAATAAAGTTGTGCAGATGAGCGCACACAAAAATGCTCAATTTTATAATTTATTTGTTCAATTCCTATGGCCACCTATCTTAGTCAATGATTCTGGGTAGCTTACAATTCATATATATGTTATACAGTGGAATCAAGCTACATAAAGGATCTTATTCATATGAGCCTTGATTCCCCTATCTTTTAATATGTGAAGATCCTCTTCCATAATATATTTATGACCACAACCAAAATATTGGGGACGTGTTACATTGCTGGAAAATTATGGTTATGTTGTTGTGCTGCTATTATTACCATGGAGAAAACATGAAATTTTCACTCAGATTCTATGGGTGCCATTGGATAAATCATTCTTTAAAAAAGCTCAAAATTTTCCTTAGAAAATACTGTATGCACTACTGTTCAGAGTTTTTAATCAACCAGACTAGTAAAATAATATATTGAAGCTGTTTATATGAAATTTCAGAGAGAAAACCTAAGACTGTAGTGGCTAAGTCACAATATGCTGCATATTTTTATTGTTTAGATGCACAATTATAAGATAAAGTTGAAACATGATGTCTTTCCTTATAAAGGGACATATTATGATGACAAAGCACTACTGCAGTGAGAAGAACAGCAAGATGCTACACCTGGTAATCATGTAAATACTTTTTATTTTCTTCTAGCCAGAATTGTCATTCTACTCTAGTTCTTAAAAAGCTACAGTTCATGTCAAACATTGGCTTAATGTTAGGTTCTCTGCAAGAAAACCCACCATTATAAACATTATGATAATGTGTATCATTAGATATCATTATTACATCTTCCTGCATGGCAAGTCATTTTTTCTCTTCACTACAGTATTGTCCAACAAATGTTTCACTTTAATAACTATTATGATTTAGTTGCCCACAACTTTAGAATAAAAAAATCTAAAATTTTTAAATTGTATGGATAATGAATAACAATAAAGCAACCTTTCAAACTCTTATCGCTCATATTAAATATTTTGCTTCATCATTCCTAGAAATCCCATTAAAAGAAGAACTAATCTCTCTAGAATACTTATTTTCCTAAGTTAATTGTTGAAGAACAGAATCTCCTTGGTGGTTTATTAATTCCTGCCAATAATTGTTAGGGAAAATAATTTAAACTTAAAATAATTTTAAAGTAGTTTTCATTTAAATAAATACCTGAGGAAGTGCAGTATTAAGCTGTCGTTGTAGAGAATCCCTCTCATGACCAACTTCATGTAGTTTTCCCTGGGTCAATGCAAGTGTCTCTTGAGTTTCTCGCAATGTGTCCAAGAGGCGATCACGCTCTTCCAACATGGATACCATTAATTGCTCAAAATGGGAATCAGCATCTGACTGAAGGGGAGAACCTGAACCACGGTTTCCACTTCCCCCTGAGGGAATCTCTGCCTCACTGATGGTCGGCATCACTTCACACATCATCTTGAAATTAATGTAATATTAATTATAAAAACATAAAAATACCACTTCAAATTAATTAGCAAAACTAAGATGCTACATTATCTGGCTACAAGCATCCAATTATACTTATCTGAATTTGCCATAATTTTATTACAAATTTACAGACATTTGTGTACAACATAAATGTTGAACAGGAGGGGCGAGAGCACCGACCCCTGTGGAACACCATAGACCAGGGGCTCCGGGGCCG
>JANHFP010004629.1:22022-32942 GCA_032468135.1 Calamaria suluensis
CTGATTTAAGAAAATTTTATGTACCCTATTTACCCTACCCTTTTGAAAAATTGTAAAACCAATAAAACATTTTTGAATAAAAAAACAACAACATTCTGAATCTAAAGGTTGATCCAAATAGAATGATTATAACATAAAAAAAGCATTGATGATGTCAACTGTTATTTGGAATAGGATTGTTTTTAGCATGGTACTTTCCAATTTTGAAACATTTTGCACTAGTGCAATTGCTTGTATAACTAACTACCTGACTAAATTATTTTCTTTGTTTTTTTTACTGTTAGTGAAAAAAAGGACTTAAACATATGATTGCAATTAATTTTTATGTCCCCCTTTCCCATGGATTGCAGAAGTAAATCATATTATGAAGAGTACTGAACATGTCACTCTATATGGCAAAAATAGACTAGTAAAAATCATGCACTGTCAAGTTGGTGCTAATGCTTAACAACCACAAAGATTTTTCTCAGGAGAACAAAAGTAGACCAAAGTATATATTCACTGCATGTACTTTGCCTTTGCCTCTATAGTTCTTAAAACTTTAGTTCCGTGATGGCGAACCTATGGCACGCATGCCACAGATGGTACACGGAGTGTTGCCATAGTTCCGCTCCAACATGCATTCAGGTCTTCTGGGCCCACCAGAAGTCAGGACCAGGGGGTGGGGAAGGCCATTTTCGCCATCTCTAGGCTCATATAAAGCCTCTGGAGCCTGGGGAAGGGGAAAATGGGCCTCCGGTCTCACCATGACATCATGTGCCAAAGTAGGGGGAGCACAGTGGATCATATGAGTATGCCGTGGCGGGCATTGAATAATGAGTGTGGGGATGCACACTTATGACCCCCCTGCACTTCCCCCACTTTTGGCATATGATGGCAAAATCACAGCTTTAGTACTTCATAATAGTGGTTCAGATTATAAACTATTAGATACATATTTTCAGAAAGGCAAGGCAAAAGCTTGGATCAAATATGGTTAAGTTCTGAGAAGACTTCTGTAATCAAGTGAACAGGTAAATTAAGTAGGTAATTAAGCAATTCATTTTAACAGGTTTATTTTAAGCATGATCAAATTTTTGGTCAATACTAGTGTCACAGTTTCAAAGTTTGAGGGGCTCTTTATCTTGAATATACTTCTTTGTGACCAGGAGCAATGAAAGATCATCATTCAGTAAGCCTTACATGCCAGGATGATTTTTTCTTCTTTTTATAACCCTATAATCCCTTAATTTGTGATAGAGTTGGGGCGACTGATTGGAGTTGAACATTTACTGGCTGAAGGGCCGTCCTGATGCCTAGGTGAAGTCCACAGTCCACTTATTAAAAAAGAAACCAAAACAAAATAAATGCAAAAAAAAACCAACCTCCACAAAAATATACTTTAGTACTATAGATGAACATATAAATTCAACATAAAAGACAAATTATTATTCTATAGAAATACATTGTTGGTATCATACAACTTTACTAACATTGTTAAGGTTCTGGATAACTTTACATTGCATTTCTATTTGAATGTCACATTTTTGAATGTCATTTTAAAAAATATATACTTGCCTAGCAAAACCTTGGCATCTTCCATATCAAAATCACCATCACCATCAGCATCATAGATCCCAAGTTTTCCTAAAGGGGAAGAAATGAATCTGTTTCACAATCTTTGAATGGTGAAAAAAGTTAGCTAAGAAGAAAGAAAGAAGTACCATTGAATAGTTTTTTTTACTAGAATCTTAAATGCAAATACAAGTTATTTTGAATATATATACTTCAAAGAAACATTTTTGCATTTGATAGATACATATATACAAAATAAATGATATAATAACTTTGATCCTATTCTTTTCACATCAGTGGAAAATTTTCACTTCAACCAGAATATTACTCTTATGAACAAATTACTAATAATTTATTGTGTACTATTTATGTATGATTGTGTGCTAATATATTTACATATTTATTCTCTAAATAGGCAAATTCTGATTTCAGAAATTTTGCATTCAGACAAATTTCTTCGCTTCAAAGAAATCTGTGAAATACTGCATCTGGAATAGCTGCAAGTATCTAATACTTACTGAAAGGGGGAAAAACTGTTCAGATTTGCTAAAAGGTTGCCCAAGAGGTTCCTATGTCTCAAATAGTCTAGCAATGATTTGAGAGGCTTGAGTTATCTTCTGGCCTATAAAGGCTATAACATCTCAAAAAAGGTACAAAACAGAAAGCAAAGCAGGTAATTCCTCAAAAACATAATTTGATATATAGTTTAGAAGTAATGACATAACTGAGCTTCCAAACAGCATGCCTAAATTGAGATAGCTATTGGATTTCATAGATCTCTCTACTGGTGGATTATAATAACTCTCAGCTGTTATTTCTAACCCAACAACCCCTCCCCCCACATTGTGTTTTAATTGGTTTTATTTATTTTTATTTTATTTTATTATTCGAACTTATATACCGCCCCTCTCCTCATGGACTCGGGGCGATGCACAGCCAATAAAATTTAAAATATACAATATATACATAGAACAATTAAAATACAAATTAAATTAATCAAATTTTTTGCCTATTAAAATTTAAAAAATGTATTTAAAATTCAGAATTATCAAAAAATATTTAATATAAAATACCCATTAAAAGACCTCATTTTATTTATCCCAGACTATATATGTGGTGACAAAGCGGGAAAAATTCCATTCTCTATTATCCTGTCAGAGTTGAAAAAGCTTCTTGGATGAAAGGGTGAAATGTCTTCAAAGGAAAAACAACAAAGCCCAGTTGCCTCCTGGAGAAGGATGACCTGGATGACTGAGAATCTTTACAGTCTTGTGAACTTCAGCCAGAATTCATCTGCCAGCATGGAAACTGTCAAGGTTGAAGACCCCTGATTTAGTCGATCAAAACTACCTCACATTCAGCAAAGGAATCCATATCAAATTCCTTCCCCCCCAAAAAAATGCTGAAGGAAGGCCTCTACCTTTCTGGATAATTAATTCCATCTTCTTTTCAGAAAGTTTTTCTGTCATTCAGTATGAAACAGCCTCCTTGCAATTTAAACTCTGTATCTTTTTGTCTGGAGAAATGGAGAGCAGATCCTGGCCTTCTAAAGGTAGTTCAATAGCATATTTAATGAATATCCTCATATCCCCCTTAATCTTCTCAAGGCTAAACATTCATGAGCCTTTCAATGTCCCTTCATAAACATTTGCAGTCTGATGCCTATCACAGTTGCTTTTCTCCGCAACCAGAGGTGGGTTTTAGCAGGTTCTGACCAGTTCTGGAGAACCAGTAGCAAAAAGTTTGAGTAGTTCGGAGAACCTGAGGTAAAAATTCTGACTGGCCCTGCCCCCATCTATTCTCTGCCTCTGGAGTCCCAGCTGATTGAGATGAAATGGGGATTTTGCAGTATCCTTCCCCTGGATTGGGGAGGGAATGGAGATCTTACAGTATCCTTCTCCTGCCATGCCTACCAAGCCACACCCACCAAGCCATGCCCACAGAACCAGTAGTCAAAAAAATTGAAACCCACCACTGTCTGTAACCTGTTCTAGACACAAATGTCCTATTTCAGATGTAAAATGTTAGGGTAGACTGAGACTTGTTTTATTTCACTACAACATGTTGTTGTCTCTGATTTACAAAATATGTTTGTTAAGTTATCAGTCCCCTACTAGGAGAACTGAATGCAGGGAAGAGTGAGCAGTCAAGACATGGAATCAGACAACAACGTAGTGGGTAGAATGACAAGATATATATTTACACAAACTATTTACCTTAAACCACCTTATATTACTACATATGCAATAATGTAATTCATCTTACGTTATATAACCATCAGCAAGCATTTATACTTAGCTGATATCTGCAACACATAAATGAACATCATCAGAAGAAGAACAATAACCACAAAGAATACAACAAGCTCTCATAACAAGCTTTCATGTCAAGCTCTAGCTCTTACAAACTCCCAAACTCCTTATATCCATTTTAGTTCTCAACCCAAAAAATTACACTAATTACCAATTGTAGTCAACCTTCCTTAAAGACATAAAACAGACTTAAAGATATAAACCAACATATAGAGGAATACTCAACATGGTCAACATCTACCTGCTAGTTTAAGCAATTCCAAATCTGTTTGAGATCCTTGTAAATTAGACCAAACCATAATGTGTGAAGATAAAAGCACTGTTGATGGTCTGTCTAAAGGAATATATCTATTCATAGACAGGTGACAGAGTAGAATTAAAATGTCAGCATCTTGTTTCGATAAGCAATACATTCAGTCCCTGTTGGTGATATGTTAGCACAAATGTTGGCAGGTTGTATGGGGTAAGGTCTTTCCATTAAAGGAACAGATAATAGCCCCCTTCTTTTGCTAGACACCTCTGCTTCTGATCAGGGTAGGATGGGACTTCCAGATAAATCAAGAGTAGGAAGTCTCCATCCTCCTTCCTCACCCCCACAGGTTTCTGACAAATGCCTAAATCAACTATTCTAGCCATTAGTCAAAAACCCATGTCCCACTCTAATGAGAGCTATACATTGGATTGGAAGAAACAGAAGGAGTGCTTTGCAATTACAGAATGAATTTAAGATTAGGATTTCTATGATGACTTGAGTATTCTTGGCTCGAGTCTGAGGCTAAAAACAACATCAGATATGCATTCCTATCTCTCTCTCACTGTATAATAGAATGAAAATTTTGCCTCCCCCAAGAAACAATCTGTAGAAATCATGTAAAACAATGACACAATGTAAAATCTGCAACTCTGTCTCTGAAAGCTTAAGAAGAGGTACTCTATAGAGCTTTCTGACAGATTTTATATCACATCAGCAATTTTTAACAAAAAAGCACCCTGGGGGGAAGGGTTGATAATTTATTTATTCAGTCATTCGTTACAAACATTTGTACACTGCCCATCACAAAGTGGTTTGCAACAACAAAATGTATTAACAAACATAAGTCTTAAAACATCTCTTTGTCATAAACATCTTAAACAATCATATCATTCATGAACTTTAAAACATATAGCAATAGGTTTTAAGACTTCACAGTGCTTTGCTGCCCATTCTAATCAGTTTTACAGAGTCAACATATTGCCCCCAACAATCTGGATCCTCATTTTACCAACCTCAAGAGGATGGAAGGCTGAGTCAACTTTCAGCCTGGTCAGATTCAAACTGCCAAATTGAAGTTGCAATTGCAATACTGCATTCTAACCACTGAGCTGCCACCCAACCCAACCCAACCAATACCTCACAAGTCCAATAGAACTATTTTTATGTCTTTACAAAAAGCCACCAAAGTCAAACTAATTGAATGTCTGGGGTAAACTTTTCTAGAGTGTCAGGATCCTTACAGAAAAGTTTTCCTCTGAGCCTTCATCCCTTAAGCATTCACTTCCAGGAGGATCACACAGGATGGATAGATTTGGACCAGTTTGGTTTACAGGGATCTTCACAGACAGCTCTGTGTACAATGTGTGACAGCAATCTAATTGCACAGAAAGCTCATGAGCCACTGTCACGAAAGCAGTAGATATTTGGCAGGATCTCCTTTCCTATATTCATCTTTCATTTTGAAAGTCTCAACTCAGTGAGCTGCTAGTAACTATATGTTGCCAGTTTCCACAGCTAGCATCAGTGCTGATTTACGCCAGAGAATTAGCCCATAAACATTATAGCCCTTTTGTCTTCATTATTTCCCTTCCCTGTTGCTTTCAGCAACCACCTAGAAGACATAGGGAGATCCATTTGCACATCTCTAATGCCATGATTCTGTCTCTAAATGTGCGTATTAAGCTAAAATCAATACCTGTATTTTTTTTTTGAATATCCTAAACTTCCTTCTAGTGTTTCTCCACCCTCCCCTTCCCCCCATCATCTACACAACAATTCCATAGATTTATGTAATCATTAATCATCTTGACAAATAAGAGTTTGGTCACCTGCATTCTTCCTGCTGAGTCCCCAAGGCAGTAGCAAATTGGCCAAGCTTATTCAACAACCATAAAGAATAAGCTGCAGTTTCCCACAGCAGGAGAGGAACAATTGAACAGTTTCTACATAAAAGATCATTTTAGAAGTGACCTGCATGGAAGTTCACGATGGCAGAAGTGGGAGCTAGAAACTGAAACTGAAAGCAAACGAGGTACCCCAACAGATTAAAATTCCAAGAGAAATAACAACATGTTTTTAGGTAGGAAAAATACAGACCCAAAGTATCTGTTTGAAGGAATGTTTCAGATAAGCTTTGGAAGTGAAATAGAATGAGAGAAATCAAGCTGGCTTGAAGTGGAAGTAGCACTTTATAATGCCTTGGGAAGACCACACTTGGAATATTGCATCCAGTTTGGGTCACCATGATATAAAACAGATGTTGAGACTTTGGAAAGAATGCAGAGAGGAACAACGAAGATGATTAGAGGACCAGAAGCCAAAACACATGAACTTTGCAGGAATTAGGTATGTCTAGTTTAATGGAGAGAAGGACTACAGGTCACATGACAGATGTATTCCAATATCTAAGGGGCCACCACAAATAAGAGGGTGATCAACTTGTTCCCCAAAGCACCAGAATACAGAACAAGAAGTAACAGATGGAAACTAATCAAATAGAGAAGCAACCTAGAACTACGGAGAAATTTCCTCACAGAATAATTAATCAGTGGAATGACTTGCTTCCAGAAGTTATGGATGGTCTAACATTGGAGGTTTTTAAGAAGAGTTTGTACAGGCATTTATCTGAAATTGTACAGTGTCTCCTGCTTGAGCAGGGGGTTGGACTAGAACTATGATGGCGAACCTATGGCACGGGTGCCACAGGTGGCGCACGGAGCCATATCAGCGGGCACATGAGCGTTGTCCTAGTTCAGCTCTGATGCGTATGAAGGTGCTGGCCAGCTGATTTTCAGGCTTTCCAGGCCCACCATAAGTTGGGAAAGAGGCTGCTTCCAGCGTCTCGAGGGCTTGGAGGGTGGGAAAGGCCCATTTTTCACTCTCCCCAGACTCCAGAGCCTTTCTTGGGAGGGTGGGGTGAATTGAATTATGGGTGTGGGCACACGGACGTGCAAATCCCCTGGGCACCCTCCACTTTTGGCATGTGATGAGAAAAAGGTTAGCCATCACTGGAGTAGAAGATCTACAAGGTCTCTTACAACTCTGTTTATTCTCTCATTCTAATGACCCAAACTGACTCAGCCTGGTCTGATGCAATGCCAGAATCCAAAAAAAGATTTAGAAAGCACTCCTTCCTTCATTTCTTGCATGGAAATGCACAACCAGCTTTAAACCTTTTGACTTTCTAACTCATCTGAATAAAAATGATTTAGATTAGACATTCCTGAAGGAATGAAGCCGTGTCATTTCATCTGAAGAGATGCAAGAGCTTTCAAAGTTCATATACTTTTTCATTCAGATTTTTCTTTAACTTTGCAAAGAGGTATCTGTCATTTTACTTTTGGGGACTCAAATCCCTTCTGTTGGAGACAGTCATGGTCCATTCCAGAAATGGTTTTCAAACATATTGTCATCATTAATATAGTACTAATGTGGACCAGTGTGGACAGTTGTCACCTTGAGTCTTCCATCACTTGGACTCTTCATTCCTAGCTCCTCAAAAGGCTAAAGAAACCACTACATTATAGTCGCACTCTTTTCATGCTGTAAAATTTAAAAGACCTACAGGAAAATTTCCCAAAGATACTTCAGATCTATTCAGGTCCAAAAACTTCGAGAGATGGAGACCAGGGGTGGCTTCCACTTACCTCTACTACCAGTTCTCTTCAAGCACACACTTTGCTTTTGTTCCAAATGTGCACTCCACACATGCGCATTGAAGCATGCATGTCAAACGTGTGCTCTGCACATGTACATTTGAGCACACATATCAGCACCCACACCAAACATGAGCTCCATGCATGCACGCTACCATTTGTGACAGGTGAGGAATGGCAATCAGCTCGGCCACACCTATTAAGCTGTCGAAAAATGAAGAAATAAAGCTAAAAAAGTTACCGGGGCAGGCTGGAGGTCCCAGCTTGCGGCCATAGAGAACCGGTTCACTGACATTATCCAGTCATCGCTACCAGTCTGAACTGGGAGCAACCCACCACTGATGGAGACCAATTTAAGAAACATGGTATATGCAGTACAATGCAGTGAACCATGTGCTGATTTGTACATTGGGAAAACAAAACAGCCACTTCATAAACGCATGGCACAACATAGGAGAACAAACACATCAGGGCTAGATTCAGCAGTCCATTCAACAGTGCATTTAAAAGTCAAAGGCCACTCTTTTGAAGAGAAGCAAAGTCCACATCTGGGACAGAGAGGACTGCTGGTTGGATAGAGGGGTCAAAATTGAATAGCCCACTCTCAACAGAGGGGGGGATATAACATCATCTGTCTTCCAGTCTAAAACACAGTCCTCCCAACATTTCCAAGAATATCCCACACCCATTTGCACCATCCAAGTGACCCTGATGACACAGATCAACCTCCAGCTGGCCTTAGTGACTCGCTAAAAGAATGCAATTGACCAGCTGTCTGCAGGGACTATAAATTCTTCCATTCCCCACCATTCAGTCAGAGCTGAAGAAGCTTCTTAAACAAAAAGTGAAACATCTTTAAAAAATAAACCAACCAGAAAGCCTTTCTGCGTCTTGAAAAAGCACCTTTTGGGACAACCATGACCTGCATGACTCACAGTCTCCATAGACACTTCTACTTTATTTACTTTTACTGCTGACTGCTTTTCAGACTTGCTGAAATATTTGTTTTAGTTTTGCTTTTAAGGTATTTTGTTGCTACAGAAATACCTTGTTTTCTTTAAATAAAATGAAGATCTAAAACAAGAAACAAAAGAAGTAAATTGTAAGACAAGAAACAATAACGAACAAAAGCTAATGATATATTACTGGTAGGAAATTACATTTGATGTTTTTTCTGAAAAAGTGAATGCATACATACATACAAGATGCTGTTTAAATATCCATTTATTCTTTTTATTTAAAAAAAAAATCCCTTTTGGCTACTCTGTAGGCAATATCAAACTCAAGGCCCGTGGGCCATATCTGGTCCATGGGGTGCTTAAATCTGGCCTGCAGGGCCACCCTGGAAACAACAAGGGACTGGCCCAGGGTGCCTCTGCCAGCAAAAATGGAGCTCGGGAGCCTGTTTTCACTGGCAAAGCACTCAGGACGCCACAGGCACCCCATGAAATGAGTGTTGTCCATGTATACCTCTATCCTGGCCTCCCCAAGGTCAAACACAACCCTCATGCAGTCCTCAATGAAATTGAGTTTGACACCTCTGCTGTAACCCCTTAATTTTGGGGTAGAGTTGGGCTGACTGAATGGAGCTGAGCTTTTACTAGCCAGATGCTTTCCTGAGGCAAGATGGAATTCACAGATATTTTTTTCTCTGAACACTAGGAGAGAAATATCTGTCTTTCTAGAATCAAACCCTCAACCTTCTGAGTGGGAGGTAAGCATCTTCACCCCTACGTCACCGCACCACTCCACTTTATTCTGCTTGTTATATTTACCCATTCTGTGTGCTTGTTTACAGATTCAAAATAACAAAGTATGCATCTGAACTGGAATTTACATCACTAGAAATAATTGAATTAGAAACTCAGAATAAATATTAACTATATAATTAAGGTACTCTGAACATTTTTTCCTGATTAATGGCCACTTGGCCTGTGATTAAATCGTGCTTTTATTCTCCCACACCAATAATTACTATCTGGAAAAATAAGTTACATTTGAAAGGTCATGTTATGAAATAATTGATGGAATGAACTAAGTGGGGACAGGAATATCATGCTATAAATATGATTATGAGTATTGGTTCTATGTTTTTTATGAACAGTGACCCCTGCAGGGTCTTTGCAATGCCATGCTGCTGCTTTCATCATGACCCCTCCCTCCAAGGGCCATTTATCCTGGAAGAATGCAAATTCTTCACAGATTAAAAATAAAGAAAGTAATAGATTGCCTGCAAAATACATTCTTCTACTCCATTAACATAATAGGTTCCTGTGTGCTGTTATGAGAAAACCACTTATTTATTGCAGGCTGCCTCAATCACCAGAATAAATGCAATAGGGTTTTCCAAAGAGAAAAATAAGAACAATTAAAGTAAGCAAGAAGCAAGGAAGCAGTCATGAGTACAGCACCCTGAAGAAAGAGCAAACCAAATTGAATCACATGGTGCTCCCACTATTCTAAGCAGGCCTATTCTTGTGTGTAATAATAGCACCATAATGCATTTTCAGTGTATTCTGAATGATTTCTTGGAAGCCATTATTTAAAAACATAGTTGACATCCAACCAGCATATTTTGCAGAGATATTTTGAGGACAGATTCTTCAAGTAACTCTTCAGAATCTCTCAAGCAAGTATGTTTTCATATTCCAGCATTGGAGGGAAGAATAGAACTCTTCAAATGCAGTGATGCCTACTCCAGAATTGTTTGAAGCTGAATACCAGGGGGAGAATATCTTCATCCCTGAGTGAGTGTTGAATAGATGAAAATGGTACAATAGCAAAAACATATTCATAAACATTTATTTTTAATGGCAGGAGAATTCGGGAGAAGCAAACATAGTAGTAAATGGGGAGGTATGGAGTATACGGTGCTTTAGTGTTTCCGTATCACAGGTGTTTCTCAACGTATGACCGCAATTGAGCCCAAAATTCCTGTTGCAAAGTGAAATGGTTGTTAAGTGAGTTTCATTCCATTTTATGACCTTTTTTGTCACAGTTGTTAAATCACTGCAGTTCTTAAGTTTGTAAGATGGTTCTTAAGTGAATCCCCATTGCTGGTCAGAAGGTTGAATAGAATAGAATAAGAGTTGGAAGGGACCTTGGAGGTCATCTAGTCCAACCCCCTGCCCAGGCAGGAAAACCT
>JANHFP010004629.1:33042-43589 GCA_032468135.1 Calamaria suluensis
GTTTCGAAAGCATGAAAAATGCAAGTAGAAAAAATAGGGACCACCTTTGGTGGGAAGGTAACAGCATTCCATGCACCATTGGTGTTTAGTCATGCCGGCCACATGACCATAGAAACATTTTCGGACAGCGCTGGCTCTTCGGTTTTGAAACGGAGATGAGCACCGGCCCCTAGAGTCAGAAATGACTATCATATATGTGCGAGGGAAACCTTTAGTAGATATTATAATTAACTTTTTTATTTTATAATTAAGTTTTTATTCTCTTTTATCAGAACTACTTGTTGATACAACATTTCAAAAATAGATGTTTAAGTTTCTACAGTGATTTACTGTCCATACGGATTCTAAAATTAATATATTTTATCTCAAGTCCTGGTTTTGATATTGCCAGTTAAATATATGTAGAAATTCTGCTTTCTGAAAGCAGGTATCAGATTATTGTGGCCATTATTAGAGGAAGTTTGAAACCATCAAACCAGATTAAATTCTTTCTCAGAGAGGTTAGAACTTCATAGGAAATATGTTGAGTTCTACTGATAATTCTTATATAGCTAATGGCAAAGGCAAATCTTAGAAGTCTTTAAATTTCATGGATGTTTTCAGAGGTGGGTTTCAGCAGGTTCTGACCAGTTCTGGAGAACCTGTAGTGGTAATTTTGAGTAGTTCTGAAAACCAGTACTAAAGATTCTGACTGGCTCCACCCCTGTCTATCCTCTGCCTTCTAAGTCCCAGCTGATTGGGAGGAAATGGTGATTTTGTAGTATCCTTCCTCTGGAGTGGTGTGGGAATGGAGATTTTGCAGTATCCTTCTCCTGCCATGCCACAAAGCCATGCCACACCAACCAAAACCATACCCAAAACTGGTAGTAAAAAAATTTGAAACCCACCACTGGATAGTTTCATATACATTGCCTTTGCAATCAGAACTCTAATGGGGAAAATTTCATTAGAGGGGCATTATAAATAAAGGTTAAGGTTCTCTAATCTTTTGAGTATGAAAGTAAATATAATTTTGTGTATACCAAGTGAAATGTTACAGCACTTGGATAAAAAGGAACCTGTAAATTATCTAGCATAAGGTGACCAGACATCCTGCTTTTCGCGGGACAGACCCGCTTTTTAGCAAAATGCCCCGCGTCCTGGAGCGTTTTTAAAAAGTCCCACGTTTTTTCTTCTGAGTGCGAAGGAGGAGGCCATGCCCACCGGCTCTCCTCCCCACCCACTCTCAGCTTCCCACGGCTCTCCTTCCCACCCACTCTCAGCTTTCCCACAAAGAAAGATGAAAAAGATGCTGCGGGTGCCCCCAGCATGGAGTGAGTAATGGAGGGAGGAAGGGAGGGATTCCCCTGGCAGCCCTCTCCCTCCGCCGGTGAGAGCCGGTACAGATGTCGGGAGCCACGCTGGGCGCCACCCAGGAAGTTCCTGGTCAATCCAGGACCCCCGTGGGACACCGCCTGCTTTGACCAGAAACCTCCACCACGGCGGGCCAACCAGGTGGCCTCCCGCAGGGGTTCTGGATCGACCAAGAACCTCCGCGGCGGCAGGCAAAGTGGGCGGCCTCCCATGGGGCTCCTGGATCAACCAGGAACCTCCATGGCAGCAGGAGAAGTGGGCAGCCTCCCGCGGAGGTCCTGGATCAACCAGGAAGCTCCGCAGCAGCAGGAGAAGCGGGCGGCCTCCCGCAGAGGTCCTGGATCAAACAGGAACTTCCGCAGCAGCAGGAGAAGCTGGCGGCCTCCCGCAGAGGTCCTGGATCAACCAGGAACCTCCGCGGCAGCGGGAGAAGCGGGCGGCCTCCCGCAGAGGTCCTGGATCAACCAGGAACCTCTGTGGCAGTGGGAGAAGCAGGCGGCCTCCTGCGGAGGTCCTAGATCAACCAGGAACCTCCGTGGCAGTGGGAGAAGCGGGCGGTCTCCTGCGGAGGTCCTGGATCAACCAGGAACCTCCGTGGCAGTGGGAGAAGCGGCCGGCCTTCTGCGGAGGTCCTGGATCAACTAGGAACCTCCGTGGCAGTGGGAGAAGCAGGCGGCCTCCCGCGGAAGTCCAGGATCAAACAGGAACCTCCGCGGCAGCGGGAGAAGCGGGCGGCCTCCCGCGGAGGTCCTGGATCAAACAGGAACCTCCGTGGCAGTGGGAGAAGCGGGCGGCCTCCCATGGAGGTCCTGGATCAGGAACCTCCGTGGCAGGGGTGAAGCGGGTGGCGCACCGTGGGGGTCTTGGTCGATCCAGGAACCTCGGTGGTGGTGGCTGCTTCCAGGTCGGGGGACCCCGGGAGGCAATGGCAACAGCGCCTGAAGCCGTCCTGGAAGCGGGTGGTCTGCCGCTCCGTCACTTCTGGTCTGCGGCTCCATCACTTCCAGCCCCCATGCCCCCCCCCCAATGGTGTCCTGCTGAATCAGTGCTAAAATCTGGTTAGCTTAATCTAGCAGCAATTCCATTTTTGACTGCCACCATATTATAAGGCAATGAATAAAATTCAGGTCTTGCAGTGAAATTTTGTATATAATCAGAAAGATATTGCATGGTACATCAACAGTTTAAAACCTTAAATACATATCCCAGAGATGGGTTATTGAATGTCATTTTTGATACTTCATGGAAATTAGGAAACTCTCTGCAATTTTAATCTATTTGCAAAAGTCTATGGCCAAATAAAGATTGATTTGATCTGATTACAAAAGAAAATATGTTTCATTACCTTGATTTAATTTGCTTTGAGTCCTTAAGAACGGAGTGTATATAAAAGATCCTACACTACGCTGGAGCCAATTTAAATCTAAATTCCATTTTAAAATACAAAATAATGTAGCTAAGGGAAAGAAAAAAGATATGACTAAACAATCATTACTGCACTATAAATTACTAATATAAACACTCGTGAACATTTAATTGCAATGGCCTAATTATTTGCCAGCAGTTAAGTTCTCTAGAATGGTACAGCTGCTATATACACTTAATTTGGAATGCTCACTCCACAACCTGTCCTATTTTTTCTTGTAGACAGAAATGCTATGTCTTCCTATAGATTTTGTATAAATATTATTAAACAGATTGAATAGACTACATATTCAACCATGACATTGATTTTAATTGCCAATGAATGAGAGTATGCATTGCAGTTTAGAATAGATTAAAGAGTTATCACTAGTTATGGTCATAAACCTTAATAAATGGATTTAAACTATTTCTACATCTAAAACGTATCATATCATTCTAATGGGATGGGTGCTGGATGATTGCTTCAAGCAGAAAGATTGTGGCTTCCTTCTAATCCTGATTTCTCAGTAGTATTGGTTAAATGGCCTATAGTAAATATTTTAGAATGCTATGTTTCAGTGACTCATTTCAAGAAGGTTATGTTTAGAATTTTTTTTAGAAACTTTTTCTCCCCATTATTATTGGCTTAAGGAACATCACAGAAACAACTAGATAGAATCATATAAGCAAATCAATCAGTGTGCTAATGAAACTCGTTGATACTTTTCTTTCTCTTCTAATTCCAGGGAGACAATAGAAAGTGAAGTGATCAGCAGAGAAATAGAATGTTTGTATGTAAAAACAATAACAAACCACGATTAGTATAAATATTGTAATATGGAGGATAAAGATACAGTTTATCTGAAAGCTCAGCATGTTTAGTATCAATGATTTGGCACTAATTTTAAACGTTGGGTAATGCAAAGGTAAAAAAATACCTTTTATTGACTTCAGTTCATATACTGTTGTTGTTGTTGTTGTTGTTGTTGTTAGTTGCGAAGTCGTGTCCGACCCATCGTGATCCCCATGGACAATGTTCCTTTAGGCCTTCCTGTCCTCCACCATCCTCTGGAGTCCCCCAAGCTCACACCTACTGCTTCAGTGAGTCCATCCAGCCACCTCGTTCTCTGTCATCCCCTTCTTTGGCCCTCAATCTTTCCCAGCATCAATCTTTTCTCCAGTGAGTCTTTCCTTCTCATTAGGTGGCCAAAGTATTTGAGTTTCATATTTAGGATCTGGCCTTCTAAAGAACAGTCAGGGTTGATCTCCTCATTCATATATTATTTGTGCTTTTTTATAAGGAAAGTAGCCATAATGACATTCATTCACATTTCAGATTAGATTTTTGTTCTATGATTTAGAAGAGTCTGGGCTTTAAAGCATTCAGAAACTTTGACCAGTGATATGATACATACACTTTGTAAAAAAAAAAGAACACCAAAAATGTGTAATATTAGCTTTAATTGAATTAATCTAGTCAGTTATTTCTACCTAGATTTAATTTTAAAATGTGGTAATTTTAATGTGCTATAAAACCTGAGACTACGTGTTTCCCAGAATTACAAAATGCTGTTCAGATTCTTCTACCACAAAAGTGCCAGGAGTGTAATCTTTTTAGTTAGGAGAAAAGAACTGGCAGTTAGAAGATCAGACTGTGTGTTGTTGAGCAATCCTATGGACATAGTCCTTGACTTACAGCAGTTCATTTAGTGACCATTCAAAATTTCATTGGCACTCAAAAAGGTGATCTATGACTGATTTTCACACTTACAATCATTGCCACAATCCCATAGTCATGTGATCAAAATTCAAACAAGTAGCAACTGACTCATATTTATGATGATTGCAATGTCCTTCTGCAACCTTCTGACAAGCAAAGGTCAATGGGGAAGCCAGATTCACTTAAAATCATGTTACTAACTTAACAACTTCAGTAATTCTTTTAACAGCTGTGGCAAGAGCGGTCATAAAATGGGACAAAACTCACTTAACAGATGTCTCACTTAGCAACAGAAATTTTAGATCTCTTGTGATCATACTTGAGGACGTCCTTTATGCAACTCTTGTAGTACATCAATATTCTTATTCAGATTTAAAGGAGTGGTGTTTTTGTCCGTTTGCAATTGTAAATTGCAATTGTAAATTATAGATTGTAATTATAAGATCTGAGTGCAAGATAAAAAGATAATAGGCAGATGATTATTCAAAAAAGATCCAATCTAGAACTAGGGACAAATTAATCAGTGGATAGACTTATCTTTGGAAGTTGTAGGAGCTCCTTCGCTGGAGAGATTGGGAGCTCCTTCATAAAGAGATTGGACAACCATTTGTCCAGAATGGTACAAGGCAGGAGTGTCAAACTCAAGGGCTGGGGGCTGGATTTGGTCCACAGGGTGTTTAGATCTGGCCCATGGGGCCACCCTAGAAACAGCAAAGGACTGGCCCGCTGTGTCTCTACCAGTGAAAACAGAGCATGTGGTCCTCCTAGGCTCTGTTTTCACTGACAGAGCCACCAAAGACAGCCCTGACATGAGTGACATCAAGCTGGCCATGCCCACCCTGGCCATGCCTATATATATATAGGTTAATTGTATATGAAGCATCAATTGCAAATCAGCAATGGCTTTGCTGGAAATCTATCAAACTGAGATCAAGCAGCTGTTTACTGTTAAAAACACTAGATATTGATTGAATATGTTGTACTTCCTGCAAGGAACTAGACATTAATTAAGAATAACACCCACTTATTTGGACCAGAAGGGAGAAAGAAATGTCAGAGCAAGAGAGCTTTCTAAAAGCTTTACTTAAATAGAATTCACAGTTGGTTTAGAGTTTGCTTGAAACTATAAATAATGCCATATTCTTGAAATACTAGCTATATTTTCTAAGGATTTTTTTAAAAAAGAAAGAAAACTTCAAATTGCCTTGTGTCTTTTAATTAAAGATGGAAAATTACAGATTTCCAACCATGTAGTTTACTTACCGTGATTTTGAAAAGAGAAACACTATTTTTTTTTCAAGCTTCGTAAGAAGGCTGAAAAAAGTCAGACATGAGTAAGAGGAAACAGCTGCATTTGCATTCATGCAACGTCCAAAACACATCTCCTGAATAATTTTCAGAGTCCGCACACTCCTGCTATACCATGCCTTGCAAATCCTTATTTCCAACCCCTCATTTCCTGGTAGGAAAGGAAGTGTTTTAGAAAATGGACTCAGACTAGAGAAGTCCAGATTCAAAACCACACACGGTTAGGAAATTGCCTAGGATGTCTTTGAATCAATCAGCATTGCTTAATTGAAATATTTAGATCAGTTTCTGAGTGGGTCTGTAAAACCTCATAAACTGCAGTGAGATTGGTGACTTCATAGTTCAATATACATTCATTACAGTCCAACTTCATACAGGTTTGTCATGCATTTGTATTTTATGAACACATCCATCATCATGCAAGACTATTTCAGAGAGACTTGCAGATAAAAGCACTTTATCTGCAACTAGTTTAGTTTAGTTTAGTTTATTGTAATTGTACATGGTACAACAAAATTAAATGCCATATCCAGTGTACATTATAACTATAAAATTAATATTTTATTTCTGAAGGTAAAAAAAGAAGTATGAATGTATGTATGTAAAAATGATATTGCTATCATCATCATCTTCCCCATTATCCTCATCATCAAATAAAATTAATAATCTTTAATCTTATAAATCAACATTGATTCTACTTTCAAGTAGCTCTCTCCAAACTCATTTATCTTGAAAGTAAGCTGGTGGGTGAGTGTGGGGAGAAATAATAATATTTTTTAAAAACCTAGAAGCTCAGTTAGGAAAACTGGTGATCCATGTGATAATCATTTAGGAATAAGTTAAAATTTCTATGTTGCAAAAAGAAATTGACATTACTTATAAAGCTGAATATCTAATTAGGGAATTTAGTAGGAAATCATTGCTTATTAACATCTACTGTATCTTGTGAAATTTTAAATTTGGTTTTACCGTTTAAGAAAAAAAAATGAAATGCATTCTGTATATTGTAAGAATAATAAATGCAGGACAGTAATGTAGCTTCTAAGATTCCTACCAAACAATTGAAATTAGTCTTCTCTACAATTTCTGTACAAACTTACATTTACACCGAGCTTTCTAAATGGATATGTGGTGACAATGTGGAAATATGTTGCATAATTAATTAATGATAATGGAAAAATATCAGACTCAAGCTCAGGAACTAACATTTCACATAGCTGAAATAAGACACGTTTCAAATTTGGGTTTCATGAAAGCTAGGCTACCATATAGGCCTGTGATTGCAAACCTATGGCACATGTGCCACAGGGAGCACATGAAGCCGTATCAGTGGGCATGTGAACTCAACTCTGGTGCATATGTGCACACTGGCCAGCTGACTTTCAGGCCATCTAGGCCTACAGGAAGTCAGGAAACAAGCTGTTTCCTCTGAGGGGGGGAGTCCTCCCCAGACTCCTAGAAAGGCTCTGGAGCCTGAGGAGAGCAATAAATGGACCTACTGAGCGCATCATGCCATTGTGTGTTAAAAGCAGCATGGGGGTCATGTGTGCATGCATTGGGGGTGGGGTACATAGAATTATGGGTGTGGGCATGCAAGCAACCACCACTGTGTTCCCCCTACTTTTGGCACACAATGGCAAAATCAAGGTTTCTTGCAAGGTCAAGGTTTCTTGCAACCCATTTGCTACCATCTAGTAATCCTCTCTATTTCTGCAGCCCAGAAATCTAATAGGATCCATATGTGGCCCAATTAAGATAAATGAATACTTGTATATAAACAAGTGGGTTTAATCAATGATCTTGGGCTAGTGGTCATAATACTAACCAACATTGCTGTATTAGAGAGAATGCCAAGCTTGTAGAGTCAAATCACCTTTTTAATAAGATGTTTTAAATTAGCACATGTCAGTAAAATCATTGGGGGGGGAGATTTGTCAGCCTCACTCCCTGGTGAACCCTGCTGTTTTCTTGGCAAGATTTCAGAAGCAGTTGCCATTGACTGCTTACTAGGACTGAGAGAACATTAGTGGCCCAAAGACACCCAGCTGTCTTTGTGCCTAAAGCAGAACTACAATTTACTGGTTCCCAGTATGTAGCCTGATACCTTAACTGCTACACTAAACTGAATCTCCATAGAATCATAAAAGGTAAAGGTAAAGGTTTCCCTTGCACATATGTGCTAGTCATTTCTGACTCTAGGGGATAGTGCCCATTTCAAAGCCGAAGAGCCAGCACTGTCCGAAGATGTCTCTGTGGTCATGTGGCCAGCATGACTAAATGCCAAAGGCGCATAGAATGCTGTTACCTTCCCATCAAAGGTGGTCCTTATTTTTTTGACTTGCATTTTTACGTGCTTTCTAAACTTCAGGTACAAAAGCATAATCAGCAGACTTAAAAAAAGATAGTACTCTAGCTGTCCCATTAATAGATGGTATGAAAATAACTTGATGCATTTCATGACATGGTGAAGACGAAGATGCAAATGCACATGTAGGCCACATGCAAAGAGCTACTCTTTTGAGGAACAAGCATGCTTTGGTGCAAAGATCCTACTTTAAGAAAAGACATATTTGGAAAATTCTACATACAAGTCCTATTAGGGGAATAATATGCTGACTGCATAATTTTTGTGAAAGGAATAAAGTCGGGAAGGGGACATGGAGATAGCAGCAGAACAAGGAACAGTGGGAAATACCGCAGGCATGACAGAATGGGGCCAGTAATACCAGGATCTGCTGGTAGCTTAGCAAAAAAGAACACTTATACAGGAAACAAGAGCTGACAGTTCAGATATCACTGTAGAAAACTGTTGACATGACCACCGTAAGATAAATCAGCTTTTGTGATGCTTGGCCTGCTACAGTCAACTCAAAGGATAAAAGGAAAGGGGAGGCGGAAGAACCTGAACTTAAGTCTGCTACTGCACAGAATAAATACACAGAGAAACTCATGCTGTATATGCAAAAGAACAGAGATGGATCAGAGGAAGTTCTTCCAGATTGCTCCACATAATTCCAAAATGCAGACCTTCTTCCTAGCAGAGTAGATGGTGAAGAATTCCAAAATGTAAATTACACATAAGCATACCCTCTTTTCAAGGACAAAAGTGTTAAGCAGTGATTCTCAACCTTAGCAAGTTTAAGATATCTGGACAGCTCCCAGAATTCAGACATCTTAAACTACCCAAGGTTGGTCCAATATGGGCTGGAGCTTCGATCAGGACTAGTGTATGTTAGGAGAGGAGTTTTGCATCTTTCCCCAGATGTTTGTTTTCCAAATACTTTGACCCTGCCCTTCCCACAGATTGGATTCACATATAATATTGAGCTACAGTGTTCATTTTATCCTGATATATTGCTTGAACCCAACCAAATGACACTGATTCAGGAACCTGAGTTCAGTGGTTCTTCCTTAACCCAACTGTAAGTTCATCTTGATTATGTATTTATGCTGTTCCAAAGTAGAACTGGAAGAATTGTAGAACAACTCTAAACCTATGTATAAAAGATGGTGCCAGAGTGGCTGGTGGGGGCATGGGGAGCAGTTGTAAGGTGACATGAATATATATTTCCATTCACTCATATTTGATTCTTGGAGCTTGCCTGAACAAATCCCTGCAGTTTTCTTGTCAAGGCTTTTCAGAAGTGGTTTGCCACTGCCTTCTTCCTAAGGCAGAGAGAGAGAGAGAGAGAGAGAGAGATATCCAAGGTCACCCAGCTGCCTTTGTGCCTGAGGTGGGACTAGAACTCCCAGTCTCCCGGTTTCCAGCCTGATGCCTTAACTACTGCACAAAAATGGCTCTTAATCATATATTATCTATATGCATATAACAATCTTCTATAATTACATATATAATAAAACTGCACATAATCATAGAATCATAGAGGGGAAAGGAAATTATTAGTTGAATGGGAATAGGAAGCAATTACCTGGAACAATATTCTCTCATCTACCAGGCTAAACCCTGACGCTCTCTCTGAATTCTCTGATCAATTGTTTGCCTTTTGCTATCAGCTAAGCACAGCTATATCCAAGAGACTTTAGTTCTCTTTTTAAAAGAGTTATTTTAAATTATGGCAATATATAAATGCTATTAAATGAATAAACAATAACCCTTGGTTTATAATGAGCCTATATAATGTTTAATAAGTGCTTCAGAAAGCAGCACTAGGGCATTATGTGATTATATATTATCTTAAAAGTAAGGGGTTCAGTTTCTTCTGCAGCCTGAAGCAAAATTGCCATGGGGGTGTTATGTCAGCCTTTGGAGCTCAGACAGGTCAGGGAATGCAAGTGCTATTTGAACTCTACTTTATTGTTGAAGGATATAACAACAGAATCTTGAAAACTTGCTAATGTACCTCTCTGGCCTCTCTTAAACAAAGCAGAAACAAGATGGAGTTATCTTGAAATTCTTTCTCATTCTGTTTTTCATTATCCCAAAATGAATTCATTTACTAGGTGTTGCATTCTGTCATGAACCAAGATTCAGATTCTGACTCTGAAGACATTACTCCACTGAATCTGTGGAATGTAAGCCTCAGGAGACGTCTAGCCAGGAATTACTTGAGGCTGATCATACACAGCCACAACCAGAAGATCTGGAGTATTAAGATGATGAGCCACAGTCTCAAAATTTAATTATTGATTTAATTATTGCATTTCTATACCGCCCCTCTCCTTAGGGACTCGGGGCGGTGTACAGCCATTTCATTAAAACAAACATAGTGAATATACAATTAAAATAGAATTAAACTTATCA
>JANHFP010004630.1:13805-24016 GCA_032468135.1 Calamaria suluensis
CCTCTGAGGTAATGGAAAGCTACAGGTCCAGCTATACTGGCTGGAGAATTCTGGGAGCTGAAGTCCACAAGTCTTAAAGCTGCCAAGTTTGAAGACCTCTGTTCTAGGGGAACAAACTGCAAAGAAAGGAATGTGTGTGTAAACCATCCTTACATGTTCAAAGAGAGTGTGAAGAAAGATTATAATGACTGGAATCTTTTTGAAGAAAATTGCTGATTTGATTAGAATTGCTGATTTAATACAATTTAACAATTTGAATCAGTATGACACGTAGATTCAAAGTATGCACCAATCTGGATACAAAGTACATATCAATTTGGTATATTTTTTCAAAATGGTAGGGTTTTTAAGGACATCCATTTCAATTCATTTATTCACTCCAAATTGTCAATCCAATTCAGAAAATCATTTTGATTTGCAAATTTGATCAAGTGGTCCTTCACTTAAACATCCAAATCAGAATTTTGACCAGTCACATTGTTTCCCTTGGAGCTAAGGTTGACAAGAAGAGATGCAACAGAGTTATAGAAAATCATGCATGGTCTGGAAAATATTGCTAGGAATGAGATGTTTCCCTCCCTAGTGAAATTAAATTCAGATTATCTACTGAAACTAAATACGGAGAATTTTTGCAAACATGCATACCACAATACTGTTAAATCTTCTAAATTCCTGCTATCAGACATTACAATGGTCACCAGTTTATGCACGATTTAAAAGGGACTTGGACAAAGCCATACAATGTTCTGTTAATGGCTACGAGGCTTAATGGCTGTCATTCTGTCTTGGTAATCAATGGGTAACATGCTCTAAATGCCAAATGGTAGGGAACAACACTGAAAAAAAGTTATTTCCCTTCTGTTATTTTCCTGGATTTATCTGGTCACCACAGGATACAGAATGGTAGGCTAGTTCAGCTCTTGGCTGATCCAATAGATTCTATTTCTTATCTAATATGTAATGTCCTGCAGCTGTCAAAATATGTAATGTTGGACTGTCTCAACAGAACTGCAGTTCTACTATGAGCTACACCTAAAGTTCTGTTTCCACTTTTATTTTCCATAACGTAAGAAGAATGCTGAGGAACTGGAACAAGGAGACTGAGGGTCTTGGAGTATAAATCCTATGGTGAGTTATTAAAACCATTGTATGGTCTAAGGCGGGGGTCAAACTTGCACCACCACATTGTCAACTTGTGACATATTGTGACTTTTTCCCCCTTCACTAAAGTGGGGGTGGACACAGCCAGCATGTGACACATCTGGCCCCCTGGGCCACAAGTTTGACACCCCTATTCTAAGGTGAAGCATCATAGCTGTCTCCAATATTATCAGAGAAAATAAGATATGGATTTATTTTCCATAGTCCCAAGATTAGAACAATTACCAACTGAGTCAGTGGTGAAATCCAATTATTTTTACTACTGATTCTGTGGCCGTGGCTTGGTGGGCATGGCAGGGGAAGGATACTGCAAAATCCCCCTTCCCACCCCAGTCTAGGGCCAGCCAGAGGTGGTATTTGCCGGTTCTCTGAACTGCTAAAAATTTCCACTACCAGTTCTCAAGAACTTGTCAGAACTGCTGGATTTTTCCGTTGATGTGAGTAGAAGCTTTACAGAGAAAGATTCAAACCTGAAGTAAGGAGGAATTTCACAATCTTGGGAGTTATTAAACAGTGGAACAGCCTGCCTTCTGGTAGCATGTGTGCTCTGGCTCTCGAAGCTTCCCAAGAAAGATTAGGCAGCCGTTTGTCTGTGATAGTCTGACAATTCCTGCCTGCCTTGGACTGAGAAGTAGACCAGAAGGCACCCAAGTCTCTTCCAATCATATGATTATAAGGTATAAGCTTATAAACGTTAGTAGATGAATCACTATGTAGCTTTTACTAGCATTATAATCCAGGCACAAATTGGTTTATTATGTAAGGAATGATTAGTCCATTTATGTTCAGATACATTGTACTGGGAAAATTTAGAAACAAGAATGCAATTGCTGTTTAACCTGTACTGTGTACCTAGATTTAATAAGATAAATTATACTTTTAAGCCTTAGATTCTTACCTAGCTGCTCACAAGTAAATTATACATAAAAAATCATAGTTTTTATTCTGTAATTTGAATGTATATACTTTTTCCATCTTCTACTGGATAAGTAGCCAATTTGCTATTCCTCTGACATTTTGTTTGACTATTATCATATTCCCTGATCAACTAGCCAGGAAATTTGGGAGATGGAGTATATAAAATACAGAAGGAGCCAAGTTGTCTACTCTTATCCTGTTGTTATATTTGATCTTATGTTCTGTTTATTTAATTTAGTCACTTCATAACAAAATATTATTTCTGACAATAAAAAAGGTAAAAGGTTTCCCTTACACATATGTGCTAGTTGTTCCCAACTCTAGGGGACGGGGCTCATCTCCATTTCAAAGCCATTGCCATTGGAGCCATTGCCATGAGGTGAGGCAAATATCAAAGCATGTGTCGCCTGGCTGTGGGGGCCATGAGGTAAGCTGGTGCAGGCCACTTGGGACAGCTCCACACACATCCCCACACTTCATGGCAGTGTCACTGGCCTGCCGTGTGGCTTCCTGCCTCACTGCAAGCAAGCAGAAGTAGTGGGCCTCCCATACAAGGGAGAAATTAAGAAATCTCCTGAAAATAAGCCCTAGTCCTTATTTTGGGACTCAAAATAAAATATGACTTGGTCTTATTTTCAGTGAAACACAGGTACATGTTATGAAAGCAGAAGAAAGAGAGAAGGAAATAAAACATTAGAATGGATGGGAGATAATAAGGAGTAATGGAGAAAAGGACAAATGGAGACAATGAAGGAAGACTAAACTAAGGAAACAGAAATTGTTTTGGATCTCTGATAGGCTGATCATGATAGATAGATAGACAGATGATGATAGATCGATTAAGACAGACAGACAGACAGACAGACAGACAGACAGAAGATCATATTATCTGTATAGGTTGGTCACTCAGTTTTTACCCAATTCACAAACAATAAATATTTGGTCTAACTAACCACATTTTTTAAAAAAATGGCTAGGATTCGATTGCTTAAATCAAAATATTTATACTAATCTGATTTGTGGATCACAATTTAATTCCTACTGTGCCTCTCTATATACAGTAAAATTATTTCCTCCCTTATTCAATGTTAGACTTTATTTCTATTTTTAATGATTTTTTTTCACATGCCAAATACAAAACATTTTCATCGATCATGCTCAGAGACAGCATTATAACCACATTTGTTACCTCTGAATCTTCCTCCTTTTCCTTCTGTCTGGATAAGGGACCATTTCTTTTATTTTGCCAGAGTCTACAAACATTAATGTGTTTATTCTTGCTCAATAGGTTCAAAAAGTGATAAAGGTGAAGTGGTACATAAAGATGATTACATACAACACTGCAGTAATTTATAATAAATTACATCAGCTCCTCAGAGATACTCACCCCATATATCCTTAACATTATTATCATTTTATCCTAGTTTATTATTTTCTTCTTTCATAGCTCAGTAACTATTTGGAGCTTAGCTTCTCCACTGAAAATAGTGATGAGTTTAGAGATGGCAGATCAGATATGTTGTCAGTCTCATGTTGTGATATATTATTCCATTCTTTATTAATATTTTTAAAAATACTCAGAAAAATGAAATTGTGGTCTTGGAATGTTGCATGTCTACAGCCTTGTGTTTGTGTGCAACCATAGTTTATGTGAATAATCCCAATAAATATGTTTTCTCAATATGCATGTACCCTTGGACATGCCTTTTGTTTCTTATGCAACTTTCTCAAGTGTAAACTTATACTTTACAAACTTTTAAAATGTATGTAAATGTATCTCCTCCTAAAATAAATAGATAGACAGACAGACAGATGTCACATATACCTTTCAACCTAACTTCAAAAGTATTTTGTAATTTGTTACATTATATCTTTTGCAAGACAAATTTGTCTGTTCTTCACAGCATATTGGGGGCCTATGGAAAAGAGATTGTGGGAAATAAGGCAGACAAAAATGAGTCTGTCATGACAATTACCTACTTTGGATTTTGGTCCTATCTAGAATTTTGGACCTAATTAACTTTGGCATGTAATATGGGCTTCAGTGAATGATTCCTCCACGAAAGCAGCACTTAACAGGGAAAGAATAGCAACAAGGGATAGAAATTGAATGTCTCTTATAGCAGTTCAGCCTCTAAGGATCCATTTTTACATGATGGATCGTGTTTTAACAATATCTCTGCAAGCGTTTGGTCTGTAAAATCAAATACTTTCAAAGATTGTCTTATGCATATAACCATACCAATGTTTCCAAGTTCCTCTTGGTTTTCTTCCTATTTTATTGAGACCCCAGTTTACCTATCAGCAGCAGCCAGCCAAATAATCAGGTAGTATCTAAAAGACATGAACTGTAAGACACATAGGTTTATGCTATAATAAATACTGGTATATCTTTCTCACAACCCTCTATATCTTCTCAGCGTCCTCACTTCAGCATCTTCACTTGATCTAAAATAACGGCTTTCTTCTAATGAATTTTCTTTGTCACCCAGAATGATCAATGCATTAACATTTTAAAATGAAGAAGAAAAGAATTGAAATTGCCTGCTAGCATTATAGGAAAGGGAACACTGTTGAAATCTTATAGACAAAAGATGTACCTTTCCATCATGTAGAGGAGACCAATGGTTGCACAATGCACATGGATTAGAAAACTTAAGCCACAATGCACTCATGCTGTTGAACTAATCCCTGCTATGGCAGTTTTGAGTTTCAGATCGCCAGAAGAAATTAGAACAATTAGGCAAACTCAAATACATCAGGTTATTCTGGAACAAGACAAAGACAAACTGAAATTATAACAGTGCAATGGAATAAATAAATAATTGACAGAATTGGGGTGGCAAAATAAAAATGGAATTAAATTTCCTCTGATTATTCAAATGTTTGCACCATTTCCCATTTGATTTATGCATTTGATTGCCTCTATTTTTCATTTTTTAAATTTATTTTGGAGATAATTGGATTTTGAAGGTTTGCAGCCAGACACTGTAACTGATCTCTAAAAGATGGATTTGTCACTTAGCTAGGCACAAGTCTAGTTATTGGGAAGGAAAGGATGATGCACAGTCAAATGAACAGCGACATCCCACATATGCAAACACCCATGTTTGGGACACAATAAGCACATCAATGAGAGATATAACATTTCATATCAACAGCTAAAATCACGTAGGGACATTTATTATTAATGCTGTCTACAAAATGGGGAGAGGAGAGAAGGGACAGACATCTGAAATGATAAACCTAAAACAGCCAATCGTAAGCAAACTAGGCACTAGCATTTCCACAAACTCTCAGTACATTCGATTTTAATTTTTTTTAGACTCTTTTAATTAAAAATAGTCGTTGAAGCTGTTATTATACTGCATAACAAAGCATAGTCCTTTGATGTAATATTTATTTGCTCTGTGGCATAGCGGTTGCACAGAATTTAAAAAAAATTAGCACACTTTGATTACAAGTGCATCTCTATGAGAAGCACAATACTGGAGAAAGGGAAAGGAATATAAGAAGTAAAGGAGCCAGGGAATTCTAGGTCAGAGTTGGAATTATGTAACGGCACCATTTCAAGGCCACCAAGAACCTTGTAGGAAATATATTAATTCATCAGTAGGACACTAATAAAAATATGGAATTGAACCACTCTGGTTGTTTAAGAGGGATCTGGATATTGGAAGTAGAAATCAATTTAGCTAGTTTACAATGTAGATAGTTATTAATGATTGAGAGACCTTTGCTGAACTGAGTTTTGCCTTGTAGTGTCTGGAAAATAACTGACATTTTCTTTTCTTCTTTTCTGCACTTTAGAAGGGCGTCATTTTCATTATAAGGTCATTTTCCCGATACTGTTTTCTATTCAGTTTTTTCAAGTGGAGTGAAACATGTCTCTCTCTGTTTCTCCTCTCCCCCCGACAGGAGAATTTTGCCACTTCCTTCAAATCTTTCTACTTCCACTGTTTCTATCTCATTCAGAAACAGGCATGTCTCTCCAAAGGATAAAAGTCTTTTCCACATCTAGAAATAACCATTATACAAAAAAACAAATTGGTAATATTTTTCCTGTCATTGGCCCCAGCACATGATTGCAATAGACTGAAAATTGACTTTAGAGACCCCAGTGTTAAAGTAATATTTTCCTCTTAAGGTGATAACCTTAATAGCAATTGCAAAGTGTGAAAATCTGTTAAGCTTTGCTACTCTAAAATGATCCTGTTTTGAGTGGTTGTTTCCTGTTTCCTGTTAGATTTATGAGGGTACTCAAACAACTTTCTCTCCTAAATCTCTCTTATCCTTAGTTAAAATAGAGTTGGTTAATAGAAGACTATAAATACTACGACATATGATAGTATTACAGAAAATGAAAGGGAGACAGTTATGGAGCACAGGAGAAAATCTTAAAAGATCCAGGAAATTATTGAAGAAAAGAGTAGAAATGGGGGTAAAACAGCAACATTGATTTAGACAACTCAGATGAATTGTCAATTTTAATCTAGGATAAATGTAACTAGTGATCTTAATACACATAGGGTGGCATTTGTACTGTACTGTACTCTACTACATTACAAGCCACACTACTATTTTTTGTGAGTGATCCAAAATTCTGGAGGTGTCTGGAGATCTCAGGGAAGATCCATCCAAGAGATAAAATACCACGGGATTAATTACTAACCTATTCATACATATACATAGGGGGCATAAGACAAAAGATAGACTGACAAAGAAGGTCAAAAGTTTACTTGTTAGAGGTTACCAATAGGACCCTAAGCCAATATTCTGATTATATGTTTGAGAGAAATAGAAAAATGTCAAATTAGTCAGTAAGCACTTTAACTCTAAGAATGACTTGTAGTTAGCAACATAGGGAGTAAGGTAAAGGTAAAGGTTTCCCTCGCACATATGTGCTAGTTATTTCTGACTCTAGGGGCCGGTGCTCATCTCCGTTTCAAAGCAGGCAGAACCTGGTACAAGTAATGGGAGCTCACTCCATTACACGGCACTAGAGATTCGAACTGCTGAACTGACAACCTTCTGATCGACAAGCCCATCTGCATTACCCACTGAGCCACCGTGCCCAGTATACACACATGTTAAGTTCATATAATAATTTGCTACGGTAGTCATGTTTAGGATGACTTTCAGCTAAAAGTCAAAATGCAGAAGAAATGAAAAAAAATTGGTTTCCTGCACATTTACAATAGGCTGCTGTGCTTGGATGGAGAGGGAAAGTGTTCGCTGTGAAATACAAAGCAATTAATGAGTTGTAAATCACTTGCATAGCTGGAAGCTGGGAAACTGAAACTACTTTTCACTGTCTTTTAAGTTAAATAAAATAAGAAGGCTAGAATGTGGTATGACACTGATTCTTTCAGACAAATCCTTCTGAAACCCATGCATGTTCCTCATGACACACCTATCCCAGCTGGTGGTGGACCAGTGATCTCTAGGTTTGAGAACGGCTGGGCATTTATCAGTTGGCTCAGACTGAAGCGGCAGACTTCTATCTACTCTTATCCTTTACCATTCAGTTTTCCTTTCAAAACCATTAAGCATAACTTGGCATGTAAAACAATTCTGCAAAGTGCTTATGTGTTTTTTTTTCTATTTTTTGGGGGAGTTTCTAAAGTGACAGGGGCATCCTAGTATATACCCTCTTGTTTTGTATTTTTGTCCTCTGGGGAGAAAGCAATGGAAGGGAGGTTTTGTGCTTTCATAGAAATATTGGTGCTGAGTTACTGCTGTGTAAAGTGGATCTGCACAGTTACAGGCTTATGCATGAATACATGAGTGATGCTTTACTGTGCTCTCTGTACATTAGTGCAGATGTGTGTATAGAAATAGGAAGCTTTCTGCATAATTCTATTCACTTCCCAGTGCTTAAACTATATTTATCAAGAGAAAGGACGCAGAACCTTACAGTCATTAAATCCTATCCCTTTCCTCCATCACTGTCATGATGGGTGAATGTTTTCCTGTTAACTGGAGATGCTCAGTGAGGGGAAGAGAAGCAGAGTTGAAAGAATTAATCGGTTTCCGTACCCTGCATGTGAATAATTGTGATACTATCATTCATCAGTAAGGGAGAACAGATGCAACAGAACAGCAGAAAGGCAGGACAGGGATCAGAAATGAAGCGCAACACATTTCATATTATTTTTTACCCACTTAATGATGGGTGAACGGCACTTAAAATTAACAGTGAAGAAATGTCCAATGAAGAAGATAAACACATACCGTAAGATCTGCCTACCCAATAAAGTACAATGGATAGGCTTGCTCTGGGTCTCTTCACCAGGATTGCCACCTGCAGAGACCATGAAAGAGTGTCTTTTCAGTTGCAGCTGCCTGTGCAATAGATTGACCTTGAACATCTGAATGGTTTCTTCCCTCTTAATTTGTAGCAAGTCCATTAAACTATAGATGTGACTGTGGTTTTATTTTTAATATTTGTATTTTGACACTCCCTTCTTTTTTGCCTACCGATTTTCTGAATTTCTATTGATTATATTGTGCTCATAAACCTTGTCTAATAAATAAGCAAACTAATGGGACAATGACTGCATCTGCTGCTGGACCAGATATAGAAATTTCACAGTTCTGAGAGAGAGCTGGTGGAGACTCATCACAAATCCTAAACAAACAAACAAAATCATCTTCAGAAAAAGTTTTTTCCCCTGCATCTTCCACTTCAAACCTGAATAGGACTTCAGTTATTATACATTCCTCCAGTTCTGTTTTCCCATTGGTTTAACTGGCTTTCAACATTTCTCTCAGCTGTTATTTCCTGGGAATAGCAATGTCCTGAAATACATATCTGAAGAGGACAAAATGGTGAAAAACAGGGTTTGGGTGTTAGAATTCTAACAATGGCTTCCAAACCATGACTGACCATACAAAAGCAGCCCAGCTTACTCAAAGAATCAGGAAGCCAGTCGGTCAGTTTATGTTCTATCGTACAAGAAGGAATCTAATAGATATACTAGGTTGATCTGCATTACGTGTTTAACCGCAGTCTGGATACCTAATGTGGAGAAGGCGTTGAACACCAAAACAAAATATGTATACATTTGCACAGTTTGTTTTTTTAAAAAAACAACATTTTTATTACATTAAAAAATCCTTCTCAGATTATTATGGAAATGCTTAAAAGCAATTTAGAATGAAAAACTGGAAAAACTGAAATAAATTAAATTGTGAAGAGGAAAAGAGAAACTGGAGAAAAAGAGAAAAGGAGACAAAACAATTCAAAAGTTTAGCCATTGATAGTCCCAAGCTTCAGAGAAATGTCTTCAATATTGGCAAAATTGGCAGTATTTAGCAAAGCCCTGACTTTTGAAGGAGTTCTGATAGATTTATTTTTCCTGCAGTCCATCAGTCCAAAATTTGCATTTCTACAATAATGTTTTATTGGGCCTTCTAAAGAAGAGTCAGGGTGCATTAGACTAAATTTTATGAAGCTATATTGAGTAGGGAAAGAGACTAATTGTATACAAAAATTCAGCATTTTTTCAGTGGTACTTTGCAATGTTATTGTAAATGAACTTTAAATGTGTTGTTGCTTTAATTTGCTATTCATTACTTAAATAATTTTAATCTACTTTTAACTAAAAAACCTCCCCAAATGGCATTTACCTTATGTTTCTGATACTTCCTCTGTTTATCTGCTATCTATGTTATCTATCTTATTAAAGATACAAAAGAAGAATAGAGGAGGAAGAGAAGGAGTGTGAGACAAACAGTTCAAATTGCTTCCTTTAAAGTTTCCATACTGACTAGCCGGAAAAACACATTTTCATACCTATGTATACTGTACCTTTCTCTATGAGTTTAATTACTCTTTATCACAAGTTTTTGGGCCTCCTGTGGATAATCATCCAACTGTTAAGTCTGATATCCCTTCTTTTTGAAGAAATATATTTTCTTTTTTTATATGAAGAATGGTTGCAGGAACTGAATATGTATAGTTTAATGAAAAGAAGGACTAGGGGACACATGATAGTAGTGTTCCAATATCTCAGGGAGTCAGGCTATTCACCAAAGCACCAGAGGGCAGAAGAAGAAGCAATGGGTGGAAACTAATCAAGGAGAGAAGTAACTTAGAACTAAGGAGAAATTTCCTGACAGTTAGAACA
>JANHFP010004630.1:62717-84058 GCA_032468135.1 Calamaria suluensis
CTTTTTTTTTTAAAAAAAAAAAAGTCCAAGTCCGGAGCAAATTTGCGCAAACTCGCCATAAGAAGGAAGATTCTTCTCACCTCTCGCTCGCTCCACAGATAGTTGCAGCACTTTCCAGATCACCACTACGGCGCCATGACAGGCTCGTCAGGCGCCACCGTGACCTCCGGAGCCTGGGACGAATTGGGAATACGCCCCCCACGAGCAACCTTGCCTTGGGGGGCACCCAGAAGCCGCCCATTCAGCAGGAGGGCTCTAAAAGCCCTCCTGTGCCTCGGTGGGGGCCCCCCGGAGCGTCGGGTTGGTGCAACGAAGTTTCGCTGCGACCGAGCACGGCGATACCGGAAGCGGAAGTCCCAACTCCCTCTTCTTTGTGTCTCCCTCTTCTCTTCTTTTTATTTCTTTTTGCAATCAGTTTGCAAGAACAAAATAGGTATTTGATGTATCTGTCATCTTTTCTCATGGCCTCCTTTCTTCTTTGCCTTTTTCTTACAAACTTGTTTTCATAAGTTCATATTAATATTTTATTCACTGAAACTGAAATTCTAGTAAGTGCTCCTAATTTACAAGTAATCTGCAATTACTTGTTTATTTGAGCTTGTCCCAAAATGTTCTTTCTAAACAAAATAAGTTATAGAGGTGAATAAAAAACTCAGATAGTTGATTAGGTGAAGACATTACACAAATGCAAGTTATAATCAGAATTGATTCAAGGGTATAAGGCAAGTTTCATTGATGATCACCCCCACTCCCACTGATTGAAAGCTTAGGGTGCACCAATAAATAAAATTTGTGAAGACCTGATTTGGGGCCTCAAGAGAGTTAATGGCCAATTATGTACTGTTTTAATTTTTTTGGTTTTTCTATATGTAAGCTGCCCAGAGTAATGCCTTTAGATTGGCAGCTACATAAATCAATCAATCAAATAAATAAATAAGCTAAAATTTTGCATCCCAGACTGGTGTCTCTTAATCCTCAGTTTAAAGCCAACACTGATTATAATTATAGATTGAGATTTTTTTTTTAAAAAAAAAATTGAATTTAGGCAGATATATATGTCCCACATTCGGCATAACTGAATGTGTATTTTCCACCGGATACCGAATGCGGATGTTTTAGGTGACTATTTGCAGATTCCAAATCCGGATCCAGATGTTGTATGTATAATGCATTTGTCTAAATCCCACCAGCGCTGCCTCCTCCTCCTCCTCCTTCTCCCTCCTCTGGCAGGAAAGCTGCCCTATCTTCCAAGCTCCCTGCCTTCCAAAGAAGCAGCTGGTTGAAGGGCTCCACCAGGACATCCACTCGTTGGGCCACCCTGGTGGGTGCCCTGGGGCTGTGGTGGGTGCCCTGGGGCTGTTTTACATCTGGAGCACCTGGCATGCCCAGGTTCAAGGGCGTGTGGGGCCAGCGGTCCATGTGCACCACCTGTGCCCTGAATTTTGCCAGGATCAGGCCACAAAGTGCCAAGCCAGCAATCTCCAGCATTCGCACACCCTGAGCATTTAGGAGCGGCGTGGAGAGAAGGATGGACTGGCTGGGAGAACGCCAGCCATCCATTTCCTCCCAGCTGGTATGTCCTTCTCTCCGCACCGCTCCTAAGCGCTCAGGGCATTCAAGTGCCAAGCCGGCAATCTACAGCAGTCGCACGCCCTGAGTGTTTAGAAGCAGCGCTAAGAGAAGGACAGACCGGCTGGCAGGAAATGGAGGGCCGACGTTCTTGCTGCCGCCTCCGCCTCCAAGCCAGGCGCTACCTCCAGCTGAGTGATCTGGAAGTGTCTGCATAGCCATCTGGAAGCTGGGCAGAGGGTTCCAGGTCACTTGGCTGGAGGAGGCGGCAAGAACACCAGCCCTCCATTTCCTCCCAGCCACACCGCTTCTAAACGCTCAGGGTGTGCGAGTGTTGCAGATTGCCGGCTTGGCACTGGTGCCTCTCTGTGGCCTGATCCTAGCCAACTTTGGGGCGCAGGTAATTCCATCTCAATATTCGGAACCAGCACAAAAAATTGCTGGTTTCGAATATCAACAAATATACCATTGTTTAGCCGAAGCGAATGGACAAAGCGATTTTCGGGTATGCCCTATCCCAGGATAATGTTACGAGATCGAATCTAGGTCGGTCACTAAGATCTGGGAAATGGCTTCTTGTCAGTTAACAGGAGTGCTGATTTTTCACCAATGAATCAGGGGCTTGGGAGCACAAGAAAACAACAGCCAATTTCTAGCAATCAATACACCAATCAGCCAATAGAAGGCACCACATAAAGGCAATTCACAGAATAACCCAAAGCACATATTCCAGTAGAGATAAGTTTCCTGAATATGGGTAAGTGTGAAAGCTTACACGAGTAAAATCTCTTGCCTTGCAAAATTCAGCCTTGCAAAGTTTTTTTTTAAGTCTTCAAAATACCTACCAGCATAAACTTTGTTTTGAGGTCCCCATATTCAACAATTCCTGAATTTCAAGAATGGTCAGTACCCACTTATTTACACTCCCACCCCACCACACTGAAAAGGAACACATCTATTATGGATTTAAAAAAAGAAACATTATCTTTGAATTAGATGATGTAATCTTACAGCAGAATGCTTAAACACATAAAATGGCCGAATGTATAATGCATAAGTAATGATGTCAATACCTTCGGTATCCCTGTAATTTCACTGTTGAATCTTAATAAGCTTGTAATGAATAAGCTTAATAAGCCTTTAATACTTCTTCAGGAGAAGTATTTCACTAACTTATTTGTTTTTATGAATGCAAGAAATCCACATACTGCAGCTACCATGAATGAGTACTGTATATAAAATATATATTATACAATAGAATAGTATGTAAGTACAAATGAACATTAGTTTCAGTAACCCTATTCCACTGAGATTAACTACACAGCGAGCATCCTGTAATATAGTCACTGCAAGCTTTGAGAAACTTATTAAAAGAATCAACAGTAATTTTGTAATTCACACTTGGACAGCAAATTTGGTGCTGCTTGCAGTAATATTTAATGAAATATCACACTGTTTAAAATGTTTCCAGTGAAATATGGTCTTAATTGATTTCTGACCTGCGAAAAACACTGCAGAGAAAACAAAAGAGAACCTTTTCCTACTGCTGTGTTGACTCACTCTTCATCCATCTTTGTTGGATGTTGGAAGGAAGCAATATTGGGGTGAGAATTGCCACACTGATTCTGATCCCTGCTCTGGGCCAGTGATGGGTTGCTTCTGGTTTGGACTGGTGTGGGCGATCCAGTAGTGCTGACCAGATTCTTACCATTTTGAGCTATGCGAGCTCCTGCACATTTTTTTCTTTTCTTTTTCTTTTTTTTTTCTGAAGCGGAATTGGTGCGGCAGAGCTCATTGCCGCACCTCGCACCTCCAAAAATGTTGTGGGCATGCTCAGTAGAGTGCAGACCAGCATGCTTTGTACACATGCGTGCTGAACCTGTTCTACTGCGCACATGTGGAGTGCACATTTGCCGTGCGTGCTCCAATGTGCATGTGCAGAGAGCACATTCAGCACACGCATGCACAAAGCATGCTGATCTGCGCTCTACTGTGCTAGTCCTGAACGTGCACATGCTTGGTGCGCGAGAGATGAGAACCAGTAGTAAAGGTAAGTGGAACCCATTCCTGCTCTGGGCTGATCTACATCTCCTGCTTGCTCTGTTCATCTGAAAGACAGTATATTTGTCAAGCCACGCTTGACAACAAACCAGGGTGCCTTTCCCCAGCACAAACACAAAAGTTGTTTCACTTTACACTGCTGAATGCTTCCATACTGGGTAGTTGCAATGTGCTCTAGCAGGAGCAGTGACATTCTCCCGCTCCAGGCCTCTCTGCCTTTGATGGTGCTTTCATGCTGGCCAGGTGAGCAGCTAGCAATAAAGGGTTGGTTTGGGGTTTCTTTTGAACAGATTACGCGGGGAATGTTGAAATCATGACATTTTTTCATTGTTGTTTAACAGATTAAGCAATTGAAAGTTAAAGTGCCGTTTTGTTTCATTTCCATTTTGTGGAGATGACAAAAGTAAAACATTCCTTCTACCCCAAATAACAGGAAGAATGATAAAATGGCATTTAACAATTTTCTCAGAATAATTCTCGCTATTTCTTACCTTTCCAACTTCAGGAAATTGTCAGGAGTTTTGTCAAGCTTTCTCTTCTAAACCAGGTATAAAAATAACCCCCATGCTCAAATATCCTCCATGCTCAAAAAGAATGCTAAGCAACTGGCTTTCTGGAATGGGTGAGAATGAGAATGAGAAACATATTGGGGAACCCAACCACTTTAATATCTCATATGTATCTGAGTTATATTAATAGAACATTTGGATAACATGTAGTCAAAGTGGAGGATATAGTTAAAATCCTAAAAGGGATTCATTTTCATCAGGATTATACATAGGAGATATGAAAGGAAAGAGCCACTAAACTATTTATACAACTCTATTGTCTTCTTCTGCTGTTCTCCACTTTTTTTCCTTAATGGGATTGTTTGCAATTATGTTTTTAACATCACCTTCTTTACGAATTTCAATCCATCTTCAGGTCCATTCTCCTGTCATGGGATTCTTCTTGCTGAAATTATTAAATTCTACTTTTTGAAGAGCAAGAGCCATTTGACTATTCTGCTTTACTTTCATTTGAAATGAAGAACCATATCAATCAATCAATCACTTTCTTTTAGGGTTACAATTCTAAAATAAATCTTCTGAATTGATTACACGGTGCTTAAATTTTTCCACAATTACTACTTCTTTTTTTAAATAAATAAATAAGTCGATAGACAGACAGACAGACAGACAGACAGACAGACAGACAAGCAGTTTGTATGTATGCAAGCACTTTCTTAGTTCCGCTGGAACCATAGTAATATTTTAGCTGTTTATTTTAACGCTGATGCTTTCATTGCCAGATTCACTCATATAGATTTCTGAGTGAAAACAGACATTTTCACATAGTCACATAATAATTTGTTTATTTTCTACTGCTTCTGTATTTTAGTAATGAGAGCTATCCACTAGGTCTCCATTAAAATCTATTAAATCATAATTGTTTTTCTTACCAAAAATTCAAGTTAATCTTATTATTCAACCAAAGTGTTGAATAATGAAAAATAATATATTTTATATCTTAATGCCTCTTATGTTTTTTCATTGAGGATTTAAAGTTTCAACTGTAGAAGACTACAAGAAAAATATTTGAAGAGAATATCAGACTTACAACAATTTTCAATAAATTATGGACAAGAATCTAGTGAAGGAAAACTGGCTTCTATGAATATTTCATTTCATAATTGTCATATTGTCCCAATATACATTTCAGAATTCAATATTATTGAAATCTAATAAAAATATTTAAAATATAATATGTGTTTGTACATGTATGTACTGTATGTTTATGTTTGTTTGAGAGAAAGAGAGAGAGGGACAGAGAATATTTATATTAATTATATTTTTCTCTGTGATTCTGTCTTCTCTTCCTGTCAATGTCAGGATAGCCAAACATAAGTTTTTACCCATCATAATGATCTGAGACAAAGCTGCTCATCTCTAGGAAATTAAAAAGGATCAAAGCCAAATCAGCCCATTTCTCTCTCTCTCTCTCTCTTTTCATCGTCCTGATTTGATTATAATTCTGTTACAATAGTCATTAATCTTCCTCATTCATGTACAATTTTGACAGGGCTACAAAGCAGGATTTGTTTTCCTTTAAGTGTTAGCCCTCTTTATGGCTCACAGGTTCATTTATAAGAAGGCTAGGGAAAGGGAGATTCTGCCAACGAGAGATGAGAAGTAAGTAAGAAGGGGAGATATTGAAGCTTCCACAAAGAACCTGAGATCCCACTGAAAAGGTTAATGTGGATTTGAATCATTTATTCCGTTCTGCAACACAGATACCTACTCAGTCCAATGAAGAGATACTTGATAAAGAGGGTAACGAAGTGGAAAGATTACTGCAGGAACAAAATAACCCACTTCTTCTGGCCTCCTGTAATGCACCTTTTTTGTTGCCATGGCAATTTGAAAAGATTTTTTTTTGTTATTATCAATGTTTTGAAGGCCTCTCTGTTCCTGGCAACCTTGACACTTCTTTTTCTGTGTACATGCATGTCAGTGTTCTTAGTTATAAAGAACGCCATTTCATGATTGGATGCCTGGATGGCATTGGTGAAGCAAGATATAGACCAAGGTTTGTTACATTGTGTTAAATTGTTCGGATTCCTGATTGATAAGCAGAGGTAAATGAAGGAGGCTACTAAATTGAAAGGAGATATGCAAAGGAAAAACAAAACAAAACAACAACATCATCCTGTTTACCTTTCTTGAATAATGAGTTCTGTTTGCTACAGGAAAAGGAAGCAATTATTAAATAACTTCAGGAGGATAAAATGAACCTTGGGCACCCACAATAAAGAATAGATCTGTGGTCAAATACAAGGTTCTTTGGGGGCTAAGAGAGATGTAGTGATTCAATTAAAGAGAAGCATGTATTGCTGTGTTCACAGGTTATATTCATTAAGTAGCACAAGAATATTTCCAGCTTGTTTTTTTAAGAATGGATTACCGATGGGGGAAAAACGATATAGAATCAAGTTAGGCAGGACTTTTAGAAAGAAATATTTTAATGACACAACCATGAAATGAATCAGTGAAAGCTTAGAAAGGTTGTTGATACGTACAGTTAATAAAGGACAATGTTCAGTGTGTTAAATTGACCTTTGCATCCTGGATATTCTTCTTTCAGACTTGACCTTTTGCACTTGGATTGTCCTTCTGGGAAATTGTCTTTTGACTGGAACATACTAGGTCATGTTTGAAGTGTCAACTTTAGCTTTTACTTTAAAGGGAATGAGTGAATCCATAACGAACAACATATCTCCAATATTACAAAACCAAACAGTTGATTACCTGATCACGTGACAGAAAACCTGAACCTTTATACCTCTGTCGAAAAGGTAACCTTCAAGTCAGGCTAAAAGGATAACATTGAACTAGACTGTCTGTGATAATGTTTCTATGACTTTCTGCAGCAACAAAAAACTGCCAGTTTATTCTAATTACCATATATACTTGGTTTCCACCAGCTTTATATTATTAACAACTTATATTAACATTATTACTTTTTATTCACAAATACCATATGCTAATTCATTGATATAAGAGGTAGTTAGCTTTCAAAATTAGTCCTATCAATTCAATTATATTTCTATTTTTTAATAATGATCTATAGTATTCAAAATGCAGGCCAGGTATTATATACTTACAAGTTTATGCCTTTATTTCAGAGATATTTTAACAACAAATAAGAATTTTTGTTCTATAAATACATCAGCACACACATACATGCATGCATATATATCAGGATATAGTATAAAAAAGTTTGTCTATAATGTATCAGCCATTTGATGTATCACGATCTGCTGTCTGTCTGTCTGTCTGTCTGTCTGTCTATTTTCCTTACTTTAAGGAATGTAATAAACATGGATATTGGTTATAACTAGAATGGTCACTGCATTAAAGAGTAAATTTTTTAAAATGTTAAAACATATGTCAATTTTTCACCATTACATATGCATAGAAGCCTGCCTAGCCATTTTTCAATTTTTTTAACTATTTGTATTATTTATTCTTTACATAGGGAAGGTCCTGAATCTGTATTTATGTATTTATGATGTGTTGCTTATTATCATAAAGGAGTTATTCAGCATTTGTTCTCCATGTATATAATGTTTCTTTGATGTCAATTATATTTATCCTTCGTTGTTTATGATATTGACATTCTAGTTTCTATGCTCCTGTGTATTTTATTTTTATTCTATGCACATTAGAAGAGTCATATTTAACATCTAGTACTTCAATTTTGCTACATTTACCACTTGTTTTTTTTAAAAAATAATTACTTCTTCTTATAAACACCAAGAAGCTTTGTGCCTAATTAAAACACCTGCCTTATAGCTCTTAAGGTACAAAAGGCAGAAGCATTAAGTAATGGAGAAGGAAATTGTCAGGCATTCCTGGAATAGTTTTTGCAGGGTGTGGTCTACTTATGCTGTGCATTCCAAACAGAAAATAATCTGCAGTTGCGGGAGTAAACCAGAAGAGCCTGACACATGCATTGCTAAGCAAAATGGTTAATAAAAAGAACAGCAATTTTCAGACAACAAACCAGACATCAGTGAAGACAATTTGACAGAGAGGCTAGTATCCAAGAAGCCCAGAAAATACCTATTTCTCTTTCTTCCTGTTCTCCTCTCTAGGATAGATGCAAATCCAGGAGTGAAAGCACAGTAAGATGCTGTATATATATATATACTGTTATGTAACCCAACTGTATATATTAAATATCACTGTAAATAAAGAACTGTGCATGCATGTTCAAAAAGTATGTGTCTTTTTCCCATACTCTGACATATTATTATAAATTTTGTGTCTTGTAGCTTGTTCCTATTACCTCTACTACAATCCAATTGGTAATTTCCAGTTTTACTTATTTTTTATTTTTTTTGCTGCTACTACATTATACCTACCAAGTATAATTGGAACCTAACAAGTATGCAGTTTCCTAGATATTATGGAAATATAGCTAACTTTTTACCAAACTGTGGAAGGTGAACACTACATTAATTGATGATATCCTACCCAAGTTCACCTGTCTTGTCTTCATATCTACTCTTTCCCAAATGTGTACTAAAAACTACCCATTGCTATGATTAATGTAAGTAGTGTCTTTTTATTACATGAGGCATGCTTTTAACCTATTCTGAAAATTCTATTTCTCCCCTAAGAGCAGAAATCCAAATACTGTTAACATTGACAGGGTATGATAAGACTATGTTAGGGGCAAACTGATTCTGATATAAAAATTAAACCAATCTTTGGATTTTCTTTCTGATCACACAATAGAGGTCTTCTCCCTCTTGGGAGAATGGACAACTTTCAATGGACAATTCCTATGATCAGTGATAGGGATCTCTTTGTTCCTTCTTTTCCTGATTTTGGCATGTTTGAGAGGCTCATTCCTTAACTGCTCTTAAAACTGCCAATTTGAAACTGCTATAGCCATTACCGCAAATCGCTTATAGAGTGAAAAATGCATAATATCTATCAAGTCATATTTATCTCCATCCATCCATCCATCCAGTTGCAATCAGAAGCAGCAAACACTCTGCCTTCTTCCATAACACAGTAAGTTTAAAAAATTCACCAAAAGAGATTTGAAATCAATCCTGGAATATATTAAGGAGGAAACAGAAAGGGGAGGTTTGAGAAATTGCATGTCAGATATACCATCAATAGTAATGCATACTGATATAAGTAAGTGAATCACACCAATCCTTTCCGGATTTATTACATTGTGTACTAATACACCCTCTATATCAGAGGTTCCCAAAGTTGGCAGCTTTAAGACTTGTGGACTTCAACTCCCAGAATTCTGTGAGTTGAAGCTCTGCTGGCTGGAGAATTCTGGGAATTGAAGTCCACAAGTCTTAAAACTGCCACGTTTGGGAACCTCTTATGTATATTGTAGTAATATTACAATAGCACTGAACTAACTTCAGAAAAAAAGCACAAAGAAAAAAATAGTATAGAAATATGCAAGAATGCCCAAATATATACAGTGTTTATCAGCCAATTTATAACATTAGGTTTCCATTCTAAAGCCAAAATAAACTGGTGGCATTTCATCTATTATGCCATTCTCATCATTTTCTACAGGCATGTTTATCTGAATGGTTTCAGGATACAGTGCTGAATTGTATTGTTTGACTAGCTTCCTTGTCTATTGCACATGTAGGGTTACTGACTATGTCCATTTGCCTGAATCAAAACAATTTTCTCTGATTCCTTCAAAGTGATTCTTGTCTAGTTGAATACTTACTAGTTTTGTGGGCTTGCTGTATACCCATGATGGCAAACCTTTGGCGTGAAATGTCACATGAAGCCATGTCATCTGGCACATGCAGAGATGCCTGTTCCTCTTCTGGGTTTCTGGTGTGCAGGCACGCATGACAATCAGCTGACCATCATAGCTGGTCTTCCACTTTCCTGCCTGAACATGTACACTAGCTAGCTGATCAGTGCATGAGCGGCAGTAATCTGAAGAAGAAACCTGAAGAATCTGCAAGTACATTCTCCAGTGCGCACACACCCTTAGGCAACTCCTATTCCTGGTCTCAGCCCAGATGACCGTGCATGCAAAATGTTCTCTTTATGGCACTCAGTGCTGAAAAGCTTTGCCATCACTGCTATGAACAGTATAATACAGTGGTGCGTTGTTCCCGGTTCGGACTAGTTCGTGCGATCTTGTAATTGTGACAGTGTGACATCACCTAACCAGTTCTCTGTGACCGGAAGCTGGGCCCACCCACCTGCAATTTTTCACCTTTATTTTGCAGATTTTCACAAGCTGAATCAGCTAATTTCCGCGCTTGACCAATCCTAAATGATTTTGAGCATGTGTAGAGTGCATGTACAGTATGCGTGCTCTGCGTTGTATGTGCATGCATTGAGTGAACATACAGCACACATGGCAATCATGGGACTACAGAACCAGTAGTAAAGGTAAGTAGAACCCATCCCTGGTATAATATAATTAATGGCAAGTAACTTTAAACTGATTCATCATAAAACGAAAGCAATATTGACCTAAGCAGAGAAATCACTAGTTGCCTTTTGCTCTTGCAATCCATGGTTTATACTGAAGCTCTGCTTTCCAAACTCTGTTTAACAGCATAACAAACTCTTCTCTTTAAACTTAATAGAACTTCTTAAATTGCCTTTCTACACATCTTGCCCCAAAGCTCCCTGGAGTTCCTGCTTACTTGCAGAAATGCTCCAGAGCCATCAGTCACTGGCAACTTGCTACATTTCATCTCAGGAAAAAAAAATAACTCTCATAAAAAATTTATTGAAGCAAAATTTTCTTTCAGCAGAGATTGTGGTTTGATGTGATGGCTTTTTCATTTTTCTCTTTCTCTCGCCTCCTCCCCAAGCTTACAAGTTGAACAATCATCTAAGCTTGTTTGCCCATTGCCACCCTGTCAAAGCATTTTTGATAATAAGATTCATCTCCTCTTCCTCAAGGCTGCATTGTCTTCGCATCCTTGGAGAATTGGTACCTCTCGTCCCCTTTATCACTTGAGCCATGTGTGTTATGCTTGTAAACATTTTGATAAATTATTATTAGCCTCTCAGAAGTAAATAATAATAACAATAACAAGGACCATGTCAGATGTTAGAGTTCTTCGGTATCTGTCAACAAGGAGAAAACAGGAGCTATGACTAGGCAACCAGGGCTTAGCCTTGTAGGAGTACTGGATGAACAGTGCCCACAGACAAGACAAAAATATACAGTGTTTCAAAATCACATTAATATGCCCTCTTTGTAAAGTTCTAACAGCTCTTGATTAGGATCATCTTGTACTAAATGTCCCAGATGCTATCCTAAACAGGTTCAATATATTTTTCAGTGCAGTACATTTTCTAACTTAGGCTAAAATTTACTATGGAATATGTGGTTTACAGACCAATGATATATATATATATTTGCTTGGCATGAATTCCCCAAGCAGCAATGCTTATTTATTTACAATGCTTCTGATCCACTCCAATCCTTGAGAGCTCTGGGAAGCATACAAACAATGTACCAAATCAAAATACATAGTAATAAAACTCAGAAATAAAACATAGAGGACAAAAGCCCCCTCCCCTTTCAGGACCACCAGGGGCCAAAAGTTTACTGACACACTACAATCTTGATTTGCTTGTAGAGTATGAACAAGGGAGAAACTACACCTCCTCTGGGATGAGAGAGAGGAGAGAGTTCTATAAACTAGGAGTTGGACTATGGCGGTGATGGCTAACTGTTTTGCCATCACATGCCAAAAGTGGGGGGACTGTGTGGAGGTTGCATGCATATGTGCTCACATCCATACTTCTATGCAACACATACCCCTCGCATGCACATTTGGCCCACTGTGGTCCCCCCACTTTTGGCAAACAATGGCATGATAGGCCAGTTTTTCGCTCTCCCCAGGCTACAGAGCCATTATAGAGGACAAAAACAGCCTTCTCCAGCCACCAGAGGCCCTCTGGAGGCAGGACATAGCATGTTTCCTGACTTCTGGTGGGCCCAGAAGGCCCAAAAGTCAACTGGCCAGTGTTGCATGTGCGCTGGAGCTCAGCTTGCGTGTCCACCGATATGGCTCTGCGTGCCACCTGTGCCATGTGTGTCATAGGTTCACCATTAGGGGCCTAGGGGTTGAATGAAAAGTGCAGTGGGAAAAAATCATTTGGCTTCTAGGTACAACATGGAATTTCTCACTCATATGATGCAAAATGAGTCCTATTGTTGAAACCTGCTATTTGGAACGCTCAATTTCCTATTAAAAAAATATCAAATCCAGAGCTGAAAATGAAATAATTCTTGGACTGGGGGAGCTATGTGAGGGACAACAGTGTGCCTTCAGTTATAAATGGGCTGTGATACAATTCTATTTCCAGGGCAAGTTAGGAGGATTTATCCTACCATGGTTAATAATAATTATGAATAGGATTTATTAACATCAGGGTGTTGATTGAACCACTGAAAGCAAAACCTTTGGGATGTGACAGACATTTGCAAAAGCCACAATATGGTAAGCTGCTCTACTTCTTGTAATTTTGATCACAGGGAATCCGAAAGTGATGATTAGAGCATACAATTTTCTTGCAGTTTCCTTACCGTACTTAAAAGGCCAAATTTGTCTTCTTAACATTTTAAATAGCTTAATAATTATCAAAGTCATTTTCCTCTTTTGTTACCTTAAAGTAAGTTTATTTCTAAGTACTGGATGTTGCAATTAATCCCGGAGATGTTTACAGAGAAATGAGTTTCGTTAACCATATAGGTTAACCTCTTGCCCAATCATGCATAAAACTGCAGCCACTGAATATATGAATGATAATAAATTGATAGAGATTCAAGACCAGAAAAAATAGGCTAACCTTCTATTTCCACATGAGACTTCCCACAGAACAATTCTCTGAATACATTTGGTCATTGTGTGCCACAAATAGAAAACTACGGTTCCTGAGTAATTTCATTGCTTTGAGAGCAAAGGTAAGGAGATATCCAAATCCAAGAATCCTGCTAGGAGCCTTATAAAAACACCTACCCATACTTTGTATCTTGCTCCATACACTAGAGGCCAGGGTTGAAATCCAGCAGGTTCTGACAGGTTCTGGAAAACTGGAAGCGGAAATTTTGAGCAATTTGGAGAACCACAGTGGAAAGTAGCTCAGAGAACCAGCAAAGTAGCTCAGAGAACCAGCAAATACCACCTCTGGCTGGCCCCAGAGTGGGGATGGAATGGAGATTTTGCAGTATCCTTTCCCTGCCATGCCCAAGCCATGCCCACCAAGCCTTGCCCACCAAGCCATATCACACTACACCCACCAACCCCACCAAGCTAACCAAGCCAACAAGCTAACCAAGAACCAGTAGAATCAGTAGCCCACAGAACCAGTAGTATAAAAATGGATTTCACCACTGCTAGGGGCCCAATATGGCAATACTTTTATACAAAGTTCATTTCCACCTCAAAATGTGTAGCCATGTTGCCTCTAACATACCACAACTAGAATGAAAACAAGCTCTTTCTTTTTACAGTTTAGGATTAGGGATAAAATATATTTATTCTCTGAAACTTTGTCATATTTTCACCCAGATGTTGTCATATATTTATCTTTTAGAGCTTGTTTTTATGTTTTAGTGGTGATATTTGTTACTGCTATAATTTCATTATACTTTTTATCCCATGCATGTAACTTATAAACCTGAAAATCCAGATGGAGGAAAGAGGTAGAACTTGATTGGCTATGTTCCTCCAGAGTCCCACTTCAACTTACACCATTATTTTCTTCTTAGTCTTACTTTGACACCACAGGTCCCCCTGTAACAATTATCTGACTTTAGAAAATACCCAAGATCAACTGCCTAAGGCACTAACAACTCTTTAACATAATGAATAAATAAAACCTATTTTATTTTTATCCACTTTAAGAGTTCATCTGCTTGTTTTGTGTGCCTCTTTATAGAGTTTTCTCTGTGCAGTAGCTTAGATGAAAACATATCTGAAACTGCTGCATCCTTTTCTCATTCCAACATGCTAATTAAATGAAACAATGACTATTTTTTTAAAATCAAATTTAGAAAATGGCTCATCTTCCACACAGAGGGAATCCGGGCTGTGTACAAATAAAATGTAAAAAAAGATTAAAAACTGAATTTAAAAATTTAAATAAGAGGCAAGGATAGTTAGATTCAATATTAACAGTTAATTAAAAGTTAATTAAAGGGTCTTTCAGGTTGCTAACCAGCCTCTGCATCTCAAGATGGCAGACCTTGGTCTTTCATCATTTCTGAAAGGCCAAGAGACTGGGTGTCTGCCTTGCCTCTTGGGGGAGAATGTTCCAAATGCAGGAACAATAGCAAAGAAAAGCCTCTTCCTAGACTGCCATCAGATTTCTTTAACTGAGGGGGTTTATGACATAGCTTCTCTGCCTGACCAGGTAGAATTGGCTGATGTAATGGGGCAAAGATTGTTCCATAGGTTACCTTGCACTGTGCTTTAAAGGTCATAACCAACATCTTGAACTCAACCTGGAAACAAACTGGCAACCAATGCAGCTCACTCAGCAAAGGGGTTACCTGCACCATTGTTTTGGTGGTCAAGATTGTTCATATGGCTGCATTCTGTAACAGCTGAACCTTACAGATAACTTTCAAGGGTAGGCCCATGTAGAATGAATTACATTAGTCCAAACTGGAGATGATCAGGGTATGACTGATGATCGGAGTAACTGAGTCTTCCTATTCAAGAAAGATAAACTGGTGCACAACCAGGTCTCTATCTACAATGATCAAAGAATAAAAAGCCCAGCACTCCAAATATGGAAAACCAGTGCTATTTTCAAAGAACAAAAAGGTGAATTGAAAGGAAAACAAAAATTAGGCTTTGGAAAAATCCCTTGGTTCAAAATGCAACAACATGCTTGCTGGTATGTGGCAGATATTTTTCATACTTACCTATGGTATTTCCATATCTGCTTTGCTACCAACAAACTTCCTTGTAAAATTCAAAGTTTTTGTTTGACCTTTTGTTTGAAATTTTAGGGACCATCTAGTTCAAGAGGATTCCCTTTTTTAAAAAAATAGTTTTTATTAACCCATTTTTTAAAAATGCAGGCCAAATTCTTTCATTGGATTTGGATTTGGATATTTCGATTTTTATACATTGCTATGCAAGACAGATTTACCCCATTTTATGACCTTTCTTGACAGAGCTGTTAAGTCAATCACTGCAGCTGGTAGCAAGTTAGTAAGAAGTTGTAAATTAATTTGGCTTCTCTTTTGACTTTGCTGGTCAGAAAATGCAAACTGTTGGCTATTTTTCAGGGGTGAAATCTTATGATAGTGGTAGAGGTATGCTGTGTGACTGTGACACTTGCCCAGTTTAAAAAGAGAGAGCATTCTAGGACAGAAAAGCATGGATATGCACTCCAAGATGTTTGTGTCCCATTAATTTTCCATTTTGCATTTTGTGATATCAGGCATAAACTAAACACTTTGGTTTTATTGGAGTTTATTGAAACCTTCTGTTCAGAAGAAAGATAAGTGCTTTTCTCATCCCCACCTATGAGGTATACATAATAACTTCACCATCAGAGTACAGTAATGCTGGAATTGCATGATTAGCTAAAATAGGTGGGTGATGATCTAAAACATCAAACACTTGGATTATTGGATTTAAATATAGATTAAAAAGTAGTGGAGCTAATATGCAACCTTGTCTTACATCTCCATAAACTGGGACTGCTTTAGATAAATATATCCAAAGAGTGCATCTAATTCTCAGGGAGAGATTTAAATAAAGTAAATCAGTAGAGTCCGTCTTTTATCACTAGTAGACTGTTTCAGACTCTTCCACAATCTCTCTTTTGGTATTAGATCAAAACCTGATTTAAAATTTTTAAAAAAGGTATAAAAAGGTAACATTGAGGGTTGCAGAATATTTTTTTTCTTTCAAGCAATGGAGAAACACACAATCTAATCCTGACTAAATACAGCCTGTTTTTCAGCAATGATGTTTTCATTTGGTACCCAATCCACTAATTTTAGATATAAAAATAATGGCATAGAGTTTACCTATTATGTTTAATAAATAAATAGGTATTAAAAACAGAAATCTATTTTCTTTCTTTCGTATATTGATGGAATAATATCTTGTTCAATTAGATGGAAATTGGCCTATGTTGCATAAAGTGGCCTGAACCAGGTAGGTAGGTAGGTAGGTAGGTACAGTAGGTGGGTAGGGATAGATAGATAGATAGATAGATAGATAGATAGATAGATAGATAGATAGATAGATAGATAGATAGATAGATAGATAACAAATGAATGAATGAACAAACAATTGTACAAACGAATGAACAAACAAATGAATGAATAAACAAACAAACAAGAAAACAAACAAACAAATAAATAGCCAGACAGATAGATAGATAGAGATGTAAAGCCTTGATTCAGGCCACTTTATAATTTATAACAGTTTCAATAAAGGAGGAATATATTTCTCTGTAATTGTAAATACATAAGCATGTTAGCAAGTCATTCATAAATTGCAAACAACACCAAGTTTTAAATCCACAGAGTAATTGAAGTCATAAATTTATCTTTCCACGTTGAAGGATTAGCCTATTAATAATAAAAAGGGCATACAGAATTCATTCCCATTGTCCAGCTATCATCTCTTGGTTTGAAAATATACAGCATTGGTTCACGTTATGTTTCAGAATGTGTGAATTAGGATTATATAAATATTTGTAAGGGATTATGGTTAAATTTTATTGAGGAAGATGATTACATTTAATGTGAACTATGGTGAACTAGGATAAGGTTTTTTTATTAAAGATTATTTTAGGTTTATAAAATGGCTCAAACTGACAGTCACAGAATGATGATAAGTGGGAGGAAAGGTAGCATGTCTATCTCAGCCTTAAACAATCAATACCATAGCATAAACCTAAAAATATCTCTAACTATATAAACTCATCTAAATCCTACCCTTCACATTAAATTTAACACTACTCACTACCTGGATTCATTTCAGATGTAATCAGTGAAGGTAAAATATGAGAGAGAGAAAAGGAAGGGGGAGGGAACTGCTTTCTTTCTTTCTCTTTCTTCCCTTATTCTGTATTTCTAATTCATTCTCATAATATTAATTTGCCTTTCTGTTAAAGAATACATTCACATGCAGAAACTGAACATACACCATCAACCAAGGCTATAAATTGGAGATGGGACTCCCTTTCCATTGTAAAGATGTACGAGGGCTATCCACAAAGTAGATTACGTTTTGAGATAGGAAAAAAAAACAAAATATAGGAACAAAATTATATTATATACATTTGAAAGCGACACTTAAATACTACTTTTCAATGTAGTCACCGAACAAATTGAGGCACTTATCATAGCGGTGAACAATCTTTGTAATTCCATCATCATAAAATTCTGCCGCCTGAGACTTCAGCCAGTCAGTCATGCCCGCCCGTAGTTACACATCGTTGTCAAAGCCCTGTGTTGCAAGCCAGGTCTTCATCCTTGGAAACAAGTGTTCGTCGCTTGGTGGAAGATCAGGACTGTAGGGCAGATGAGGAAAAACCTCCCACTTGAAAGCATTCAGGGCAGTCACCCTAATCTTCCTTGCATATAACATTTGAAAACATTTTCTTGGTTTTTTGGGGGAAATTTTGGAGAATTTTCGATTGCAGCACACATTTCAAACGTTTGCTGTGAAATAATGGATGATGATACAAACCTTCCGCTAGCACAGCTAGATGCAGACTGAGCTGCAGAATGCCCAGATGCAAAGATGGCCACGCCAGCTCCGCCTCTTGTTGCTACAGATGAAAATGTAATCTACTTTGTGATAGCCCTCGTAATATATTGTGCTATGCCTCATGTTTCATAAATACATGGTTCTTGATATTTTGATAAATTGTCAATTGCTGGCATATAATTTAAAATCAATTTCATGTTCTTAAAACATATTCCTTTCTCCAATCCATATTAATGGATATTTTGAAATTAAACTAAAATGAAAACCAGTGGACCAATCCCATATCATAAGTGTCAGTGCCCTTCCATGATTTTACACTTTAAGTAGAACAATGTTGACAGCTTATTCCTTTGAACATGTTGTGTCCAATGAACATGGAAAACATAATTACCTAAAAATAATAAGTAGGTTTAATAGATAAAGTTTAATGATAAATATGTAGCCTTCATTAAGCACCAACAATTAACAATCACATAAATAGATTTTTTTCTCAGGATTTTCTATCCCCAGCCTGCAATTTAAGATTATCCAGTCCTGTACTCATCACCACTGTACTGTTGTTCTCTATTTCTCTTCCATCTTTCTCAACATCACAGACTTTTCAAAATAATGTTTACAAAATATAATTTTAACCTGGACATTTCTGCTTAGAACGAAAATTCTGAAAACTCTGAGAACAATTTGTTTGATGACCCATTTATTTTCTTGGCTGTCCAAAGTATTATTAGGACTCTTCCTAATTCTAAACTTCACAATTATAAATACTATTTTTATCCTTTTATCAAAGTCCAACTTTCACTCTCATAAAGATTACTGACTTCCAGAGGCACATTAAAACTGATCAGAAGTCTATGAAATCCTCTAACTAATGAGTACCATTACAAACTAACTCATTATTTTATTAAATATCCACACATTTTATTATACAGCACTCATAATTATCAATACTACATAATATATCATTAGCATGTGAGGGTTTATGTTCAATACAGGATACTTTTATACAGAGTGTCCTTTGATTGCCCGATAAGTTAACCAAAGGCACCATATCAAATTAAATAGGGTGTCCTTGACAAGTTTCACCAGTCATCTCAGTAGGTGAAGACGTAATTACATTCATAATTACCCTGTTTAAAGGATTAGAATATCACAGTGTAATTATATGGATGTCAAAAAGAAGGAAATCAATATTTAGCAAAAACATGTTTCTGTCATTTGAAGTACATCATATCAAAGACTTTTTCCATATCCAACAAAATCACCATTGCTAATTCTAGTTTTCAAAATGTATGACTAAAATATCAATTAGTAATCTAAAATAAAGCAAGAAATGTCATCCATTCAAAAAATAAACAGATTATAGACAATGGATAATTGAAAGTAATATATTCTGCAGTTTATGTGTCAGATTACCACCAACATATGGGCAATGTCATACAATCTTTATCAGACTTCAAAATCTTAGTTTTAGGAGTCTTATTAAAGGAGATTTTACAGACTTTGTTCAAAGCATCATTTCAAATCTCCAACAATATGGGAGAAAAAGGAAATGTCTTATACTACTCAATAGTCATTGTGAACTAGTCTTGTTTTCATACATTTCATAGTGTCCATAAAAGAGACACGGTGGCTCAGTGGCTAAGACACTGAGTTTGTCAGTCGAAAGGCTGGCAGTTCAGTGGTTCCAATCTCTAGTACTGTGTGATGGATAGCACTAGCTCTTCGGCTTTGAAACAGAAATGAGCACTGCCCCCTAGAGTCAGGAACAACTAGCGACTGTGCGAGGGAAACCTTTCCCTTTCCCTTATAAAAAGTTTATAACATTGAGTGTGTGTGTGCATGTGCATGTGTGTGTATCTCTATACAAATATGATTTATTAAATCAAAGTCATTCAATATATTGCCCTGAGTGCTTTTAATAATAGAGATGGTATTAGGTTGAGTTGCTTTCCAGACAAGGCCAATAATATCTGTTTTCCTCACTCCCAATATATGTGCTTAATTATTCATTGAATAATGTATGTACTGTATATCAAATACATAAAGGAACTGTTAAAACTTGTAAGATGTAGAAGCTTTATCTAATTCCAATGTGAACTTTCCCAAACATATTATTTTACCCTTATTTTTCCCATGAAACATATGCAATAAGATAGCTACAAATTTGCCTTAAAAGTTTCCCAAAGTACTATTTAAATGGTCAACTGTCTTTTTTCTTATAGAAATTTATTGAAATTTATTGTAATAATTGATATAACTACTAGAGTGTGATTGGATATTGCCTATAATTCAATACTGCATTAATCATTTAGGGACTGGGATACTAAAAATCAAATGAGGAATAAGACTGATACAAACATTTATATATATGAATGAATGTCAGGATTCCAAGGAACATCCCCAAAACTGACAAAGAAATTCAGAAATAAGAACCATGATTCTTATTTCTTGTTTTAGTACACATGTTAAAGACTTGTTAATCAAAGTTACTGCACTGGTAATAGATTTTCAATTTCAATTCAATGTATATTTGCTCAATACATCTTATAGATAAAATTTCTTAGGTGAAACAATATAGATTTCCTTGCATCAATTTCTTGCCATTTAACAGACAACTCAGGACAGAGTATAACACTTCTGTAATTTTCTGGAAAGAACCACTTTGTGAAATAGTTTGGTTGAGAAGTTATTACTGGACCAAAATAATCCAGTTAGCTTACACAGTTAAGAATGAATTTGAACCTTATTGACCAGGATATTAATCCAGTATCTAAACTAATAAGTTACGTGCTTATCTTATCACTACACAATATTGGTCTCACCCATAGACAGTTTAATTTATGGGAAAGGGCATGCATTAAATTCAAATCTCCACTAAATCTATCTGTGACATATAACATGACTCCAGATGCTGCAACTATTGTAAATACATGCCAAATACAAGCATTCAAACTGTGATCATGTGACTAGGGGATACCGCGATGATTCTAAGTCCAAGAAATGGTCATAATGCATTTTCAGTGCCATTGTTATTTTGGACAGTCTATAAATGAATGATTGTACATTGAGGGCTATTTGTATTATAAATCACAAAAATGACTATGGTGGTACTGGGGTTCTGTACTGAATAGAAATGGATTTTCAGGTTTTATTCCAGGTGCAGTGGAAAAAATGTAAATATATCCATAAAGACTGCTGTAGATGATCATGTTCAGCATTGTAAAGAATATTTAATCATAATTCTATGTCCTGGATGCACCAAAGGTGGAAAATACTTACATAATAGATAGGCAAAGCCTGGGTGGAATGCAGGTGCTTAGTATGGGGGCAAAGTCTGCAGAGGTGCTGGTAAATTTGCAACAAGACTTGTAAAAATACAAACTATAGATATAGAAAGATATCTACAGTCAAACAAGATATATAAACTTACACAAGAACAAAGAGACAA
>JANHFP010004634.1:14481-32329 GCA_032468135.1 Calamaria suluensis
CCGCCCCGCCCCCTTGACAGAAAGAAGCCGATTGGCGGCGGAGCCAAAGCCCCCCCCCCCCGGGGGCGGAGCGATGTTCCGTGGATCACTTAAATCTGAGGCGTTCCGGACCTCGAGGACTGCTGGGAATTGTAGTTTCAAAAAGCAGCTGGGAGAGGGATGGTCGCCAAAGTGCTAGCTCGGACAAGTGAGCTCGCCAGGACCTCGGCTTTCTTTTTAAAATTTAAACAGCATGTATGTTAAATTTTCATCATCGTAGTAGTAGTAGCAGTAGAGCCAGTCAATGATATTTGTGATGCATCTTTAAATGTTCAATTGACTTAATAATAATATTAATAACAAATAATAACAACAAACAACAACAACATAAATAATATCCGCACAGAAAACGGGTTTTCGGTGGCAGCAGGGAGCCGCCGAGCTAAATAGCGCCTACTGCAGCCGTTGAGATGCTTTAAGGGCCGTTTCCAAAAGCCTCGCGCTAGAACAAGAGGTTCCGACCGACTGGTGGAGTAATGGTATCCTGAGCCGTTCAGAATCGCTTGCTAGAGAGAGAGGGGGAGAGAGAAGACGGGCGGCGTATAAATGTAATAAAAAGGAAATTCAAGTTAATAAAAACTGAACCCGGAATCTGAGCACCTTCGCTCCCTTCTAAAGGATCGTGAAGCTATGAATGCGGCGGCCATTTTGCGTCAGGGCAAAAGAGGCCGTTCTAAGGAGGGGAAGAAGCGAGGCCGCTATTGGCCGCTTGGCGTTTATCGTCGGCGAGCGGTTTCCTGTGGCCGCCGTTGTAGGCCGCGGGCTCCGTGGGGGTTGGTGAGCGAGTGCAGAGGCGGGGATCGTATCTCGGCGGTCGAGGAGGCCTTCCGTTTTTTGGGGTGGTGGTGGTGGTGGTGTCGCCCTCCTTCTCTCCTGGGACGGCGCCTGGGTGAGAAGGGGGCTGAAGAGGCGGGACTCAGTCCTGTCGTAAACCGAGCGGTCTCTTTCTGAGGCTGGGGCGGGGTGATAATGGAGGAATGTGTGGGGCTGGAAGAACCGAGGACGTTGGACTGCAGACCCAGCCAGCGGTAAACCATCTGCTGCCCTGGGCGGCTGTTGACAGCTTCGGCCACTGTAGGTGTCTCTCGTTAAGAGTTCTCCTGAGCATGAGCAAAGCTTCCCCCCCCTTTTTTTTTTTCTTTGAGCAAGCAGCATTTAGAACACGGGTCTCCAACCTTGGCAACTTTAAGCCTGGAGGACTTCAACTCCCATAATTCTTCAGCCAGCAAAGCAAAGCTGGCTCAGGAATTCTGGGAGTTGGAGTCCGCCAGTCTTAAAGTTGCCAAAATTGGAGATCCCTGATTTAGAAGACAGTGGAGCACCTGTTATTTTTCCCCCAAGTATCTTTTATCGTTCTTGGGTTTGTTTTTTTTCCCCAGGGCAATCGCCGCCTTGTTGGTGGATACCTTTTGATCCAGCAAAAAACCAATCACAGAGAGGACCAAGGACTGCATAGTTCAGTCCTGAGCTACAGATATTTTATCGGCATCTTAAGGTTTCAGTAAGTGGAACAGCAAAAATGCAAAGACGGCAAGAAGGTGGGACAGAGTTACCAAACTGAACATATGACAGGCTAAGGAACAAAGTTTTTCATCCAGGGGTGGGATAATATTTTATTCCTTAGCTTGTCATGTTTCCTTGGTTAATCCCCCCACCTTCTTGCTGTCTTTGTATTTTCGCTGTTCAGCTTATGGAAAGCAAGATGACAATGCAGGTAGTCCTTGACTTACAACAGTTCACTTAGCGACCGTTTGAAGTTACAGCAGCACTGAAAAAAGTGACTTATGACCATTTGTCAGATTTACGACCATGGCAGCGTCCCCATAGTGACACGATTTATATTCAAATGCTTGACAACTGACTCACATTTATGATGGTTGCAGTGTCACCTTTTGCACCCTTCTGACAGTCAGTGGGGAAACAATTGTGTCACTAATTTAACAACTGCAGTAATTCCGTTAACAAATGTGACAAGAAAAGTAATAAAATGGGACAAAGCACACTCAGCAAATTTCTCACTTAGCAACATAAATTGGGCTCAATTGTCATAAATCAAGGACTACCTGTGGAATATCTGTAGCTCAGGATTGAACTATGGAATCCTTGGTACTCAAGTTTGGTTGTTTGCATACAGATGTTTCATTAGCCAACTAGGCAACGTCATCTGTCAGTAAGTGTGGCTTGCTTTCTGTTTATATACTTTAGCTTGCTTTGCCAGTTTTTGGTGGGAGTCTAGTAGAGCAATGAAACATCTGGAAGCTAACAATCAAGCTCAGCATTAAAGACTCCATACCCAGATACAGTTCGATTCCGTGTGTACTTCAAAACAATTAAACCAAATGTAAATGTTCTCACCTCTGATCCTAGAGGATTGTCAGGAGATTTCAAATGGGCAAAAAAGCAGTAAATAATGAACTAATAAAGCATTTTTGAGATCATTTTGTGGATTTTTTCTTTGTTTAAAACTATTGAGGCCTTGAGTGAAAACATAATACAGGAGAGGGGATTTGCCTGCATTTTGTTTCAAATATAATTTGTTGCCTTGTTTAGGTTTTTTTTTTTCCTGATTATTGGAAATATATCTTAATACGACAAATAAGAAAAGTTAAATTTCGAATATTTACAATGTTCCTTCCTTCTTTCAGGAAGAATAATTGGAGGAGTGGGAACTTCCAGTTTGTAGCTATGTCTGGGATCGGGAACAAACGGGTGGCTGTGGAGACTAGCCCAACAGCTCCACCAGAGAAAAAGGCAGGAGTTGAGGACTCAGAGACCACTGTGGAGACTATTAAGCTTGGTGGCGTTTCCTCAACGGTTTGTATCTCATATTGGATTTTACTCTTTCTGTGGGATGCAATATTATTTTGATTATTATGCTCTCCTGGACTCCCACAGCCACTGGAATGGGCTCTATCACAAAGCTGTGTGGACTTGGGTCTAACTCTCATGGAAGTGATGAACTTGTATCTAGGGTAGGATGTTGGTGATTAATTGTGAGTCCTTATTAATTCCTTTTCCTTTTCATACTAATTTTCTTTATGAATTTTTATAGGAAGGGGGATATTTGAGAAACATACGATAACCCTTTTCCTATAGTGTGAAATGTAATGAATCAGATTTTGATAGGTAGATACCTAGCATTCTCCAGATATTTTGGAATTCAGTAGCAAAGGATTGGGGATACTTTGGTCCCAAAAATGTGGAGACCATCAAGTTGCTTACTGCTGACTTACCACTTCAGACATACATTGAAATGAATAGTTCTGTTCTTCCCAAACCTAGATCAACATTGTAATGACTGTGCCATGTTGACTGTATTTCAGGAAGAACTGGACATTCGCACGCTTCAGACTAAGAACCGAAAACTGGCAGAGATGCTGGACCAACGACAAGCTATTGAAGATGAGCTGCGAGATCATATAGAGAAGCTGGAAAAGCGTCAAGCCACGGATGATGCTTCACTACTGATCGTCAACCGCTACTGGAGTCAGGTCTGTTGCATTTTTCTCCTAATGGTCCCATTCCTTTAATTTTGCTTGTCAAACTTTCTTATCAATGAAACATGTTTTCTTTTCAGTTTGATGAGAACATTCGCATCATTTTGAAACGCTATGACTTGGATCAAGGCCTTGGGGATCTCCTGTCAGAGCGAAAAGCTTTGGTGGTACCAGAACCAGAGCCTGATTCAGACAGCAACCAAGAACGTAAAGATGAGAGGGATCGAGGTAAAGTATCTGATGCAGAATGGTAGATGTTTTACAGATGCTTAGGATCTCATGGTGGTATGAAATAATTTGTGTTTTGGCTCCAGATTACATCTAGTTATAATTACTTTCTTGCACTTTTATAATTTAGGAGAAATATTTGAACCTGCGTTCTCCTTTCTGGCTACACTGGCTAGTAGCACTAGTGAGGAAATGGAATCCCAACTACAGGAACGTTTTGAGTCTTCCCGCCGTGCAGTCACACAGATTGTGACAATGTATGGTAAACTTCAGGAGAGAGTGGATGTGCTGTCTCAGAAACTGAACAGTGGAGGTATGGCATTTTCCAGAATTGATGGATATACTATATTGCATTTTCAAAACATTTGTACTTAGATAGCCTTTCAGGGAATATGGGCTAATCTGTTGCTAGTCCATTGACGTTACTGCCAATTTGACAAATAAATAATTATTTATAGTAGTTGGTTCTTTTGAAATTACGCTAAAAATAGATATTTGGCTGGAATTACAACTTCACATCAAGAGAGTTGCCACAATAAGGCAGACTACGCCTTGTAGTGAACTGGAATTATCAGATTAAACGAATTCTGAACTTGATAAACTATATTAAGGGCACTTTTTGACTCTTCTCATATTATTAGATTCCCAGTTCCCATTACTCCTGGCTTTTGCCCTTATTGTCTGAAGATTATCAATACAATAATATGTTTTGATATCCTTGAGTACAGTATCTTGTTGGAACTGGAAATTGAAAGAACAGACTGGTGATTTGCCACACCTTCCAAGTTAAATGATGTGTCTATTCTCACATGCTTAAGTCCAAACTACTTGCAGGTTAACCTGGTATATAATCCACTCTGAACTGTAGCTCATCAAAATGCAATTTTGTAATCTTCCTATCATGCATATGGTACTATTTGGCTCAGTTTCTTTTTAAATTTGATCCATCTTTCTATTGATGAATTACATTTGTTTTCTGATTCAGTTGAAGCAATAAAATCAGTGAAAAACCTTCATTTTGGTTGCTTTATGTAGATAGTACAAAACATCATTAATAATTCAATTTATTCATGGTCGACTTTTACTGCTTGAGGTTTGAATCCACAATGGTTATTTATATATTTTATAATTTGTAGTTACTTCATTTTATGTTTGATTTCTTTATTGTACTTTAATTCTGTGTAATGGGGAGCTCACTACAGTGTTATTCATACCATTATCAATATATTTAGAAATATCTGTAAAACTGAAAAGAAAAAAACAAAAAGGAAAAGCAATAAAATGCTGTAGGAAAGAGAAATCCTAAAATCTTCTGATGTAGTATGTAATCAAAATATATATTAGAGACTCATTGTGGCACAATTATTAGAATGCAGTATTGCAGACTACTTCTGCCAACTGCCAGCAGTTAGATCCTGATCAGCTCAAGGTTGACTTGGTCTTCCATCCTTCTGAGGTCAGTAAAATGAGAACCCAGATTGTTGGGGCAATATGCTTACTCTGGAAACAGTTTAGAGAGGTCTATAATTGTCACGAAGTGGTATATAAATCTAAGTGCTATTAGCATTAGCAATAGCACTTAGACTTACATATCACTTCACAGTGCTTCACAGCCCTCTCTAAGCAGTTTACAGAATCAGTGTATTGCCCCAAGAATCTGGGCCCTAATTTTATCGACCTTGGAAGGCTGAGTCAACCTTGAGCTGGTGAGAATCGAACTACCAAACTGCTGGCAGTCAGCAGAAGTAAACTTGCAATATTGTATTCTAACCACTGCACCACCACGGCTCTATTGCTATACATTACTTCTTAAATCTATTTTTGGACAAATATTTCCAAATATTTTATTAGTTATCCTGTTTTTTTAAACAATACTCCAAAATTATTCAAGGTTGTTTAGAATTGTTCCCATCATTCTGAAGTCTGTTCTTAAAATCTGTAAGGCTAGAAACTTTTGTTTAAAAAATAAAAATAATTGGGTTCCTATGAAAAATATAATTATTGTGTCCTGTAATTTCTATTTTTTAAAGAAAATATTTAGAGGCCTGATAGCTTCAATATGATAATGTTCATTTTTCCCCTCATCTTCAGATGTATCCCTAATGGAAGAGGCTGTTCAAGAGCTGAATTCTTATCTAGGAAATGAGAACAGAAGGTTGCAGGAATTGGCTGATTTGCTTCAGGAGAAACATCGCTCTATGTCTCAGGAGGTACAAGGAAAGGTTCTATGAAACCATGTCACAAAAGTGATGGGCCCAGGAAAATTGTGACCTGATTTTGGGGGGCAGAGGAAAAAACATAAAGGAAAAAGATGTTAATTAAGAAGCTGCTAAATCCTACATTAAATTGTTTGCTTGGCCTTGTAACCTACACAGTGCAACATTTGAGGTCTCTAGGAGAAGAATAGGTTGGTGATGTTCAGTGAAGGGGAAAACTAAGTTGTGGAACCTAAAAGCAGATTATGGAGAAGAAAACAGAAAGCAGAGCTCTTATAGTGCCAGCCAGGTATTAGGTGAATAGTATACATTTATGTGTATTCAACCAGTAGTAAAGCTGAAACAACGAGTGCAGTTCATTGTTCCGAATCTTACAGGTGCAACTAACCTTTTCTCATCCATTAGCTACCATGAGAAGTGCAAATAGAATATTTGTTAATTTTCAATTTATTTTTATTCTAAAACTCTTGAGACTTTAGAATTCACCAATACACCAAGTTAAATAAATACACTGCTTCTTATATATTGATTGGGGATAGGAATAGGCTTTTTGAGGTTCCTAGAAGGGTGCAGATATTCACCCACTGTTTATTCAGACAACAGCATCAGTGTTTATTGGGACAACAGCATCAGCGTCCTCATAATTTTTCTGCTAGGAGCATGAGCCATAAGATTATGGCTTCTCATCTCTACCAAGTTATAGTTTCACCATCATCTTTGGCACTTGATATCCTTCTCAACTTATTCTCAAATAATTGACAATCTCAGCTATTCAGGTAGTAAGACTTCACACATATTGCTCCCCAATGTTTGCTGAAATTCATGGCTTCTAGATGGATGTAGTACAGGTAGTCCTGCAATATGGATGCAGTACAGGTAGTCCTTGACTTACAACAGTTTAACTAGTGACCGTTCAAAGTTACAACTGCATTAAAAAAGCAGCTTATGACTATTTTTCACACTTATGACTGTTGCAGCATCCCCATGGAAACATCATCAAAATTCAGTGCTTGGCAAGTGGTTCATATTTAAGACGGTTGCAGTGTCCCGGGGTCATTTAATCACCTTTTGCGACCTTTGGACAAGCAAAGTCAATAGGCAATCCAGATTCACTTAACCATGTTACTAACTTAACAGATGCAATGATTCACTTAACAACTGTGGCAAGAAAAGCCATAAAACTCACTTAACAGATGTTTCACTTAGCTTCATAAATTTTGGGCTCCGTTGACAATCAAGGGAAGCTTATGGACAGTATTTAGAAATGAAAGCAAAGTCAAAATGCCATATTGCTGTCTGCAGAGTGCTGTGTTCACTGTCATTTGTTTTCTCTGAATTGCACTGGTGGATTCTTTGTTTCTCAATGATTTTCAAGATGTTGATTCTTGGAACCAGCATTTCTCACTTTTAATGGACATTTTATTCTGATGCTGTTAGTCCTACTCACTAACAATTAAGATAGGTTACTTACTTTCAGTTTTCCCTTTGTGTCTTGCTTTAAACTATAAATGTGTTTTAAATATAGTTTAATATTCAATTTAAAAATTGTGAGTCTGTCAAAGCAATGCCTTTTTTTTGGGAGAAGCATACTGTACATTTCTTAAATAGAAAATTAATAAATGAAAAACTGTCCTCCGTTTTAAGTCTGCCTGCAGTTTAGTTCATTGTTCTCCTGTTGTATGAAGACAATCCCATAATTATTAGTCAGCATGAACATTTGTTTCAGAAAAGGCATCCTGTAACGGTGGCATTTTAAAACTGAAATGATTCCTATGTTGTGAAGGTGCCTTTACAGTTGTAGTTCAGCATTATGGCACAGAAATGAGTCATTTGTAGGATGCATATAGTGTATAAGTTGTGGAATTTGCATTGACATCCTGAATGGGATATGCTGTGGGTGCAGTGGAAGGGAAGAGCAAGGAGGGAAGTTTCATTAGTAGTCCCTGAAAAATCCTTTGTTTGCAAGTATGTGGCACTGGCATCCTTGGTGAAGGTATAAGTAAAATTTAAGATTTTTGTGTAACATGCATAATGTCAAAACCGAGTGTCACTCTCGAGAATAGAGGAATCTCATTGAATTTCCACCCTTTCTAATTTCTTTGCCTCAGTTTTCCAAATTGCAAGGGAAAGTAGAGACAGCAGAGTCTCGTGTATCTGTACTAGAAACGACAATTGAAGACTTACAGTGGGATACGGACAAAATCCGCAAACGAGAACAGCGGTTGAACAGGCACTTGGCAGATGTTCTAGAAAGAGTAAGTAGCAGTCCCAGATTAAAAAAATAAGAATATATAATATTTCTTGGTTAATGTGAAAATGTGTTCAACTTGGACTTTCTTTCCTACTTAGGTAGGTATTTTGCATTTTAGTGAAGGTTTCTGAAGTTGCACAGTGATTGTAAAGTATAGTAGTTTTTTTTAAAAAAAATTAGAACTGGAAAACAAATGGATAAAATTGGAGGAAGTAAAATATAACAATGTTAATATACTGCTTTTCAGAAAAAAAGGCTTCCTACTTTAAATTTCCTCTTGGAAAATTGTTCTTGAACGACAGTGGAAACCTCCTTTTAGACAGCTGATGATGGCTGTTCACTTTTTATGAAAAGATTTCCAATAGCTTCTGGTGCTTTGAATAGCTTCCTGCCTTTCCCTGAAAGAAACAAAATTGTATTATTATTATAATAAATATGCTATTCTAAAAGCAATGTATTAATAAAAGAAAATTGAATAAAATAAAATTTTGGAATTTGGCTTGCTTTCACGAGTCATTTGAAATTGTTTCGAGTCAGAATAAGAATTGATTAATTTTCATTTTGTACAATTTGCAGCGTGGTGAACAATGCCCTCGTAATAACAACTGTTAAATGTTTCAAAAGATAATCCTAATGTATGTTTTTTAAAATTGTAAACGTTACAGGTAAACTCAAAAGGATACAAGGTATATGGAGCTGGTAGCAGTCTCTATGGAGGTACAATCACAATCAACTCTCGAAAGGTAACTTTTAAGGTTCAGCAGCATAGAGCTAGTGGGAGGGGAATCAGAGAATGAGCGCATAAAGCAAAGGATGCTACACATTTGTGGTCCTGGTGTTCTTCCATTTTGCAGTTTGAGGAGATGAATGCAGAACTTGAGGAAAACAAGGAGCTTGCCGAAGACCGTTTGAGTGAATTAGAAAAACTGCGTCAGGATCTTGACGAGGTGACAACTCAGAATGACAAGCTAAAGGTATGTATAAGGCTTCTGTTTCCCAAAAGCCTGGAAGCCTGCATTAAACTTGAAAGTATAGTTCACTCTCACATCTGCAAGGCTTTAATTTTGGAGTCCAGAATTAGCAGTCAATAGTTCCTGTCTTTGTGTTATTGAATAGACCAGTTTTCCCTGGTGTGTCTTCTGAATGGATGAAGGAATGTATGCAGATATGAAATCTCTGCAGTACTTGGAGGACACTATCAGATGTTTAAGTCAGGAAGATTATTGGTTTTGGTCAGCGTCCTAACCTCAAACTTTTACAAGCTGCTGCTTAGTCATCAGAATATAGTAGTCAGTCTGGATATGTGGGTGAGACAGACCAATCCAGGAAATGAAAACAGCTCTCTTTCCAAGAAGAGGCTTTGGCCCACAGGAATATCTCTTGGAACCAAAGGTAGCCTTTTCTAACCACAGCATCTCCTATAAAGGGTAGATCATTGTCTTTGTATAATGAATTTATGTATTTATTAATGGCATTTGTATAGCTACTATTTTAAAACCAAATTCTGGTTGGCTTACAAGCCAGGAATAAAAGCAGTAAAACAGGAAACAATAAAACCAAAAACAGAAAAAAAAACAATTTGCAACCAAACTTCCTCAGTGCAGTTCATAACAGTACTTTGGGGAAAAATTTGTTCTTAAGTGCTTTCTGGAAAGTTAAAAGGGTAGGGCACTGTTGGTGAACCTTCTTGGCACCAAGTGCTGAAATGGGAGTATGCACGTGCCAGAATCTGGAAGAGCACCTCCCTGGCACATATGTACAGGAGCACCAGAACGCACGTGTGCACCGGGAAGCTGAGCTTCTGGTTTCTGGCGTGTGCATATGCACCAGTCATTTGGTCTTCCGGTTTGTGGCATGCATGCACACCAGAACCCGAAAGAGCAATGGGTGACAGCTGGCGTGCCCAAAAAGATGGCTGTACATGCCACTTCTGGCATGCGTGCCATAGGTTTGCCATCACTAGCAGTAGGGGCTTGCCAGATCTCAAGAGGAAGAGTGTGAATGATGAATTGTTCCAAGTGTATCTAAAAGATCAGGATGTTTAACTTCTTAGAAAGTTAAAAAGGGTCAATCAGTATGTTTAATTTAGACTACAAGAGCCCATATGTCTGGATAAAACAAGCAGTTTCCTACCTCAAAATGAGCATGCCCTAAATGTAGGGCAGAGATGAAAAACTTGCATCCATCCTGAATTGCAGCCTGCTGGCATCACTTTTGTGATGCCTGAAACCTTCTTATATCTAAGAATTTATTGGTCCTTTTAAAACATTTTAGGAAGCTTTTGTAAAGTCTTAAGTCTAGCAGATAGTTAAGACATCAATTTAATCTCTTAAAAGTTCTGAACTCCTTTTCTGGAAAACCCCCAAAACATGACATACTAAACCTGATATTATTGACCCTTCAAACTGATATAAATTACAATCTCTCCAGGTCTATGGTATGGGCAGAATTCAGCAGATATAAACTGCTTTGATTTATTGTCTTAATTCATCATTACTTTAGGTTTTTTCTTTAAAAAAAGCATTGCAAGAGTGTATAACTCCACATTCTCTATGTTCTGTGTTGATTTTAATACATTAGTTTCATTGTAATTCATATAGTTAGGAAGCAGATTTGTCTAATGCAATGCTGCCCCCCTCTGGACTAATAAAGCAAGCTGGAGATATTAGCAACATACTTTGTCTATATTATCTTAAATATCATTCTGATATTTATTCCAAAGTAGAAACAGATTCCTAATGACAAGATTATTACATACATTATTTAATATATATTTTCTTCATACAGCTGAAAGCTAGATAATTAAGATTTGAAGCACACTTCCATTTAGCCTCTGATTTGTGCAGCTTTAACTAGATGGCTGTTGAATTGTCCATCTTCTCATAGTGTCCATCTGCATAATTCTTTTTACAGAATGCCCAAAATATACATGAACAAAGTTGTATATATGATATCCTAGATATGTTGTGTGTTTTGATTTTACTTGGGAAAATTAAAACACAAGATATCAAGATCATTCCATTGCCTTAGATCTTGTGATACATATTTTATTGCAAGGAATATACAGTTGGAATAACATTGATTATCCAAATGATAAATTGAAAACTTCTTGAAACTACCCTTGTTTCAATGTTGCAACGTTTAGGTGATATCACTCATATGATATAAAATAAAGCCAGGTCTCGGTAAATGAGCATTCAGAGCAATGTTGCAGGTGGGGAAATGGCAATGGTGAAAACTTGTTGCTCTTGGGGAAAGTACATTGGTATGTCTTTGGTGTGTCATGGTTTCAGCAATGCCATCAAACTGATAAATAACTGGGTTCCAGCATATTTTCTTTGTAGGCAATAATCAGTTGAAGGAACAAAACTAAACCTGGCATTCTTCATATTGACTGGCATATGTTCCTCAGCATATGTTCCTCAGCCTAGCAGCCTGAAGATACGTGAACTTTAAATTTCAGAGTTTTCCAGGCAACATGCTGGCTGGGGAATTCTGGGAGTTTGAGTTTACACATTTTCAAATTGCCAAGACTGAGAAACAATTATATAGACAATAGTATAAAACAAGGTTATACATTCTTTGCAAACCCAAAGCTTATTTTTCCCCCTTGGATTTTCCATGGTATAGATGTCAAATTGATTAATAATATAAATCACTTTCTCCAGACTAAAAAAATAATTTTTATTGTGCTCTGAATCAGTTTTAATACATTGCATCTAAATATCCAGTGATATATGGTATGAATTGAATACAAGTTTCAGTTCAATTCAAGAAGTTGTCCTGATGTTCTTTTAGATTCTCTCTCTATTTTGCCTTCAAGATAACCTAATAAAGATTGTTTGGAAATCGTGTTGCATCCTCTTGCTTTATTATGCCACAATATAAAGTTTGCTACAAAATAAGCAGGTGGTTGATGACATTTAATCAGAGCAATACATAAATGTTTACTACATGTATATGCTTTAATTTAAGGTTATATTGCCAGATTTCATGATTTATTGTTGTTCTCTTTTTTAATGGCCATTTGGGATTTTATGTAAAAGCTTGATAGCAATTTTGTTTTATTAACCACCTCGGAAAGAATTTGGTTCCAAGGATTGTCTTTGTTGTTATGAATGAAAGGATAATTCCTAAACCAAACTTTCAGATTGGGGACAGTTGCTTTCTTTGTGGTTTTTTTCCCCAATTGCATTTTTCTGCCTTTATGTCTATCAATTATTTATAAATCACTTCCCTTTAATGGACCCAACCAGGTGGATCTAAGGCGAGCAGTGGAAGAAGTAGTGAAGGAAACTCCAGAATACCGTTGCATGCAGTCCCAGTTCTCTGTATTATATAATGAGAGTCTCCAGTTAAAATCACAACTGGATGAAGCCCGCACTTTGCTACATGGTACCCGAAGTACTCACCAGCGCCAGGTGGAACTGATTGAGGTAATGGCTTTCTCCCTTTGTGTCTCTTTATCCAGTTGTGTTTCCTCTTGACAGTTGATTGTTCATAATCACCTGGATGTGGTGGTGGTGGTGGTAATGCGTTAGGGTAGGGATAGTAATAACACGGGAATTACCATGTAATGTTGGGCTTAAAACACGGGTTGACACACTGAGTAAAGAATTTACACATCCCAACTCTTGGCGTGGAGTTTATTTCTCTCATGGCATGACCAAGAGCCAACAGAAAGACAGAGTTGTGCTTGTGGATTTCACTCTGACTCAAATAGCTGCTCAATGATGTGACCAAGAGCCAACACTCTTACTTTGTCCTGAAAATATAAGAAAGTGAGTGCTGTATCTTTTGCAGCTTTGCTTATTCCAAATGTTTTGGACAGTAACTCCTAGTTCCAGCTGTGAAATATGTGGTTCTTGCTTGCCTGGGACATTTCAGGGTGAAAATGTTTTTGCAACACAAACTTTAAAGCCTGTGTGTCAACATCAGGATAAAACAGGTGGGGGTTGCAAAGACAAAAGTTACTAGTAGATAAATAGCAAGTAACTGTTCTGGAAAAAATCCCTCTTAAAAGGTTTAGAAAAAAAAAAGTGCAGACAGAAATAGATGATATCACATTTTAGTTGTGTTTCAAGTAAACTACATAACTGCTTAATTTCTGTTACCGGAATACCCATTATGGTTCTAGAAAGTGTGTTTACAGCCTTTCTTCATTGTGTTGACATTTATGCAGTAACCATTGTTTTGCCTTGCCAGCGGGATGAAGTCAGTTTACACAAGAAGTTACGAACAGAGGTTATTCAGCTGGAAGACACTCTTGCCCAGGTTCGCAAGGAATATGAGATGTTGCGGATTGAATTTGAACAGACTCTTGCAGCTAATGAACAAGCAGGTAATTCATCCCAGGTCTTTCATAGAGATCCTACTGTACTGATTTTGCAAAGCCATTTGCACAAATGATCTTTTTAACACTGCATAATTTCACCAATGGCAAAGCTCTTCATGAATGAACACTAAAAAGGGCCATTGGTTTTTTAAAAAACGCCCATGATCTTTTAAGTAAGCCTGAAGCACGGCACACAAATCTAATGGATGGGTGGATGGATATGAGTCATGAGGTTTCCACTTCTGTACTACAGTATTTTTGATCTGTTAGCATAACTATTAGCATGAGGCTTTTTAAGGGCACTTTCTGTGTGTTCTTGCAGTTTTCTTTTATTCCACCATAAGTCCTTTTGTAATTGGATTGCTAGAATCGCAGGAGCTAAAGCCCTTTATCAGCACCATTTTGAAGGATGGCTGCTACTTGATCATCTCCAAAGTTCTTGTGAATAATATGAATATGACACTCTTTGTGTGCAGCATTTCAATAACTGTAAATGATCAAAAGTCAAAAGGAAGGTCTTTTGGTCACTGAGAGTTGCTATTTCATTTGTTTTGGAGGCTTGGGTTAGTCATCCCTAATATAAACCTTCATTGCTTAAAATTAGTCTAGGAATTAGTCTATTTGAGGAATGGTTATTAATGGCAAAATTGAGGAGACGTTGATATAAAACACCTGTTGTGTATGTGTGTGTGTGTTGTAGGCCCCATCAATCGAGAGATGCGCCACCTCATCAGCAGTCTCCAAAATCATAATCACCAGCTAAAAGGGGAGGTATTGAGATATAAACGGAAGCTGAGGGAGGCTCAGTCTGACTTGAGCAAGGTAAGGGGAATGGAAAAATAAAAATTGTCTCAAACAACTGGAAGCAAAGAGATGTGTGTTAGTTCAAGTTTGAAGAGCATGTGGGATACTGTTTGCATGACCAGCTGTGCTTTTTTTAAAGACAGCACTTGATATTTATCATTTTATAAGTACTCCTATTAGAAATGTTTCTTAAACTACTATCCAAATAGTTTTAGTTGCTTTAGTTGATCCATTCTGGTATTTTTAGAGAAACGTACAGCAAATGAAATGTTTAAGAAAAGCAAGTTGTGTGCAGAAAATGCTGCAATTTGGAGATAGATCATAGGAGGTTCTCTTACTGTTCCAGACCATGTCCAGAACACCACAAAACATGGCCTGTTTCAGAAAGTTGTACTTCTAAAGGTTGCTGGCCCATCCCCAGAATGTATTATAATGTCTCAGAATTTCCCATAACGTTCCATCCTCAAGTTCCACATTTTTATTAGTTTTATCAAAATATAAAATACAAAGAAAAATGAAAATAGTTGGGAAAGCAGGGGAGGAAGAAGGGAAGACAAGTGCAGGATAAAAGGGGAAAAGGAAAGAATAACATTGCATTGACCTCCTACCCTTTTTAGCACAGTAGAATAAAATAATAATATAGATCCTCAACTTTTTACTTTTGCATAATAAAACATACCAGCCATTTCTATAACAACCAAACCTATCTAATCACCCAAACCCGAAGTCAAAGTTTCATTTTTTTCCACCTCAGGCACAAAGTCGAGAAGTAGTTTCCAGCTGGAAACAAAGTTAGCTGTATTCTTTGATTGGGTCAATCAATTAGCCATCTCTGCTAATTCCATTAGTGTTTTTTTTTCCAGCCAGCCATCTATTGTGGGAATCAAAGTTATCTTTCCATTTTTATGCGCAGAGCATTCTTGCTGCTATCAATAATGTTACATCTTCAGAGTAGAATATTTGCATGGATCAGCTACACAGGGGATAATATTCAATGATCTCTGTATTTTCACATTTGGGTAAACAAAAAAGTGTCCCACCATATCCCATTTTGAACTCTGTTTGATGTGTGTTGGTTACCAGTGTAAAATGAAGGTAAAGAAGAAGTATTTTTTTTAAAAAAAACCCGTATTGAAAGTATCACTAATAAATTGTTCTTCTACTCCAGACTCGTTCTCGCAGTACCAGTGCTATCCTGCACTCCCAGTCCAGCACTGAAGACACCAAGGAGGAACCATCAGAGATCAAACAGGAAGCTGAGGATCCTTCTCATGCTGCAACCTCCAAGGGGGCCTCTGAGGATGCCTTGGAAACTAAAGCAAAACGAGATGAAGAAGAACGGGAGAGGGAAAGGCGAGAAAAGGAACGGGAACGGGAGAAAGAAAAAGAGAAAGAAAAAGAAAGAGAAAGGGAAAAGGAGAAAGAAAGGGAAAGGGAAAAGCAGAAGCAAAAGGAATCTGAGAAGGAGAGAGAATCTACCAAAGAGAAGGACAAAGGGAAACATGACGATGGAAGGAAGAGAGAAGCTGAGTTGGTCAAGCAATTGAAAGCAGATCTTAAGTAAGTTGATCTGCATATTTTTACCCCTTGGGGAATTGTACTGTGATAGCTGAAGAAGATTTTTATTTTGTGGTTCCTGTGTGACATTACTGTGTCCCCCCAAAAAAAGACAGAAGAAAAGTAATAGAGGGATTAAAGTTGGGTCCTAGATCTTGAGAAGTGTTTTTTTTTCCATTTTTTAACAACGGGCTAAACTTTGCAGATATTGTCAATTTACAAAGGGGATCTCTGGATTTGTGGAAGTCACCTGGGATTGTTTCTAGGCTGCCTGCACCAATGAATTGATGAAGCATCTGTGTGAGATGCTCACAGCATTCAGCACCAATTAATAACCTTTTAGCTATATAGGTTGCAATTTCTAGGCCATTTGCAAAGGGCTGATGATAAGCAATACTATCACATTCCACAGCCAGCAGTTTTTTCAGGTCTTCTCCTATGAGACACTTTCCTTGGAACTTTGACATGGCAAGAAGTGGTCTTGCAACCTCTAGTTGTGACACTGTCTAGGGTCGAGATCATTTATTGATTTATTCCAGCACAGTTAAAGAACAAAATGAATAGCCTTTTTTCTGTTTTGTCCCCAACATGACTCCTGGGGACAATAAGCCCTAACTTACTGGGAAGAGTGAACTGAATTGTTGTTTCCAACTAGACAGTGCTACATAGTTTTACTCTTTACAAATTCTGTTTTATTTTCCAATTTACTCAGGAAGGCACAAGAGAGCCAGAAAGAAATGAAGTTGTTGTTAGATATGTACCGCTCTGCTCCCAAAGAGCAGAGAGACAAAGTTCAACTGATGGCTGCTGAAAAGAAGTCTAAAGCTGAGGTAATCATGTTTGATGTGGTCCAAAGTATTTTCTGTTCTAACCTCTAATATAATATAATGGAGTCTGGTTTTTAAAGCACCATAAAGCAATCTGGAAACTTGGAGTCGAATTGGAAGTGATCTCCCCTCAATATTTAAAGCATATCCTTTAATATTTTGTATTTCAAGCATTCAGATTCTTCTTGTCAGTTGGAAATGTACCAAGCAGAATCTGAATGCTTGAAATGCAGAATATAAAGGGATAGACTTTAAATATTCAATTGAGATCACTTCTAATTTGACCGCAAGTTTGCAGATTGCTTTATGATGCTTTAAAAAGTAGCTTGGCTTACATCCATAAAAAGAAATCCTTGCCTTTTTCCTTGCAGTCTAAAAAGATACGGAACAAACAAAAAACAGGAGCCAAACAAAGAGAACAGGAGAATAAGAATATTTGGGTATTGGATTTTAGTGACATAGTGATCTTATAATGAATATAAAAGAACATGCCACAAGTCATTGCCTTTTTGTGTCATAAACTGGAGTGGAATTAGTTCTTGTTTTTGGTTTTTTTCATTTAAACCAATGATATGACTCCTCTTCCTCTCTCCATATGCTACAGTACAGTTCAATGGTTGATGCAGTCCTCTTTTAGTGAATTTTTTTAAGATGGCATTCTGTCTAGTGCTAATTAGCAAATCTATTGAACCTTTTTACTTCCTCCAAGAAATTATGAACAAACTTTAGGATCCTTTGAGGTATCATCCTCCTTTACTGCTTGCATATTCATATTTTCTATTCCTAAAAAAACATTTTTCTCCTGGACAATTCTGCTTTATATAGTTGGAAGAACTAAGACAAAGACTGAAGGAATTGGAGGATAAGGAGAAGAAAGAGAGCAAAAAGATGGCTGATGAGGATGCTCTCCGAAAAATCCGGGCTGTGGAAGAACAGATTGAATACTTGCAGAAGAAACTAGCCATGGCAAAGCAGGTAAGTAGTAAAGATATGGTTGGGAGGCAAGTAGAGCAAATAGTATTCATTCATTCATTCATTCATTCATTCATTCATTCATTCATTCATTCATTCATTCATTCATTCATTCATTCATT
>JANHFP010004635.1:167092-177870 GCA_032468135.1 Calamaria suluensis
AAGCAGTGGGAGGAGCAAGATCCAAAGCAAGATCTGGGTGTTGGGAAATGCTCCAGATGCTTGGGGAGAAGAGTAATGATTAAATGTTTAAGTGCAAAAAGTTGGCCTGAAAGAAAGCAACAGTGGTATTATATATACCACTGTTCTTACCAAAGGAAGCCTACTTCCAAGTAGAGAAGAATATAGAATATTTGGGAGTTGCAATAAAGATAATCAAAGAAGTCTTGCAACAAAGCAAATCCTGTAATCTTAGGTGAGTTGTAGGTACTCCTTGACTTCTAACCAACTGCTTTGCGACCATTTGAAGTTATGGTGCACCTACCTGGGGGGTTACTTGCAACCTGGATTTGAAGTTACAATGGTCGGAACTCTCCAAGGTTGCATGGCTGAACTGGGCCACATTTATAGACATTTGCAGTGTCCCATGATCATTTGACTATGTTTTATGATGGTTTTGCAAAACATTGGCAATTTTTTTGGCAAAACTGAAGCCCAAACAAACCACTGGTTTGCTTAAGAACAGTAGTGGCTACTTTACAACCGCAGCATTTGCTTAATGACTGCTGAATTAAAAGTTGTAAAATCAGATCAGTCACGTAACTGATCCATTTACAACTATAACAATTTACGATCATGATGGGGAAGCTGCATTACAATAGTAAGCTGAGGACTACCTGTATATGACATTTCTTCCTATTTCTTCCAAAACAGCAACTCTGTTGGGTACACTGGGATGAGGGAGGGGGATCTTAATTGTAATCAGAATAGATCAATGTAAGGGACCTTGTAGGGTCTTCTAGGCCAACCTCTTGCTCAAGCAGGAGACCCTATACCATTCCAACAAGTGGCTGTCCAATCTCTTCTTTAAAAACTCCAGGCATGAAGCATTCACAACTTCTGAAGGCAAGCTGTTCCACTGGATAATTAGCATTTAGCAATAGTATATAGACTTATATACCGCTTTACAGCCCTCTCTAAATGGTTTACAGAGTCAGCATTTTGACCTCTACAATCTGGGTCCCCCATTTTACCAACCTTGGAAGGATGGAAGGCTGAGTCAACCCTGAGCCTGGTGAGATTTGAACTGCCAAACTGCACGCAGCCGGCAGCCAGCACAAGAAGCCTGCAGTACTGCATTCTAACCACTGCACTACCATGGCTCTTGTTCTATTTGTTCTCACTGTTATGAAGTTTCTCCTTAATTCAAGGTTGTTTCTCTCCTTGATTAATTTCCATCTATTGTTTCTTGCCTTCTGGTGCTGGGACAAGTAATGGGACCTCACCCTGTTATGCGGCACTAGGGATTTGAAATGCTGAACTGCCGACCTTTCGACTGACAAGCTACATACATGCATACACTCACACTCACTCACAAACCCACACAATACCTCTATTCAATAAACAGAATGAGGAAAGATACTGTGTTCTTTTTATCAAAAGGAGCATTGTCAAGATGCCTTCAAATGATTTTAAGAAGATTACACTTTTCTAGTTTGGCAAAATAAAGATAAAGATCAAAGAGTAGCAATTACTTTGTTCCAAACTGTTAGGGATATTTCTACTCAGCCTTGATTGTCACTACTGACAACCACACAGCTATTTTATCCAAAATTCTGAATGCTTCAAGGTCCCAAAGAGGCTTGCCTGCTATACAGAACAAACATTCTGAGGTTCTCTGTTCTTCCCAAAGGACAATCTATGCACCAGTTCCTTGACATTTAAACATGAGGATTCTGATACGAAGAATTTAGGGATGTGCAAAATGTTCTGGGCCAAACTATTCCATGTGCAGAATAGCAGTGCGCTCACATGGCCCATGCCTAAACTCAAACTCAGCAGAACAAACAAAGTTGGATTTGCTCAATGCACAGAATGAAAATGAGGCTGTTTGTCACAGGCCAAATAAGAGGAAATGGAGAAAATCCAAATTCAGTAGCTGAAGGAGGGGAAAAGGGGGCTAGGGCAGTGGGGAAATGGTGGGAGATGCTTTTCCCCACTGGAGAAAATGGCTGAGTGTAGAAAGGAAGTTAATGGGCAGGTAAGAGGAACGGCTGAGGCATTATGTGGTAGGAGCTGTGTAAAGGAAATGGGGTGATGTTAGCCAGTTTTGACTTATTTTATCCACCTATACTTTCTTTCAGCAATCTGGGTTTTGTAGCTGGCCCCAAACAGTTTATCAGTTCCACGTAAAAATCATGAATAAATTTAAAGGGGATATTGAATTCCTCTACCAGTGTGTTTTCTTTATAAATCTAAAAGAAAACATACTGGTAGAGGAATTCAACATCCCCTTTAAATTTATTCATGATTTTTTTTTCCATATATAATTTTTATTTTTAATTATTTTTGCTAGGTTTAGCTAGATCTTGCTACTTTTATTTCAGGAATGCATGGTACCATACATAATGCCTTTTCCTCCCATTTCTCCCCAAAACAGCATTCCAAAAATCACTTAGTAAACTTAAGTGAATATGACGGACTTGAACATACATGGATTTTTCTGATGTCTGTCTAATTACTCCAAGCACAAACCAAGGTGGGCCTCAGTTTTCTTCTCAATCTTGGCTTACTACTATTATATGTTACTTTTTAAAAACAGCATATTTTGAGGAAGTAATAATCCATTGTAGAGGTAAAATACATATATACTGTTTTTTTTCAACACATTTGAATTGAGGCTAATGAAATCTTAAGCTTTCTTTCCAATTCCCACTTTACAAAAAATTCAGCCATGTTGATCACAGCAATCTTCATTTTTTCAGACTACATTTGGACTCTTAAAATTGTTAGGAAGTATCAAAGGTATAATTCAAAGGAATCCCTGTGAGTTTTATTCTGTTAGTTGTTGTCAACAATAGGGGGCGGTATTCATTTCCAGTTCAAGGCCATTGAACCAGCCAGATGTTCAAAAACATTTCTGTGGTCATGTGGCCACTATGATATCAAGGAGCGCTTTTACCTTCCCACTGACCTATTTATCTACTTGCATTTGCATGCTTTGAAACTGCTAGGTTGGCAGGAGCTGAGACCAGGATGGAAGCTCACCCTATCTTGCAGCACTTGGGTCTCAAACCTGGGTTGCTGGCTTTCCAGCATCTTAACCACTGAGTCACCATGCCACCTTAGGAAATTATCAAGCCATAAGTCGTACAACTAGCAATTACCAAAAAAATCACCAAGTAGGGTGCCACTGATAGCAATTTTTGTTCGTTTTCTGAAATTTACTTTACATAAAAAAATAATATAAAGTATATTATGCTTCCACTAATGTTAACATACCTATTTTATTTTTAACCCAGTCAAGAAAGAACCAAAAATCTCAACCATACTATAACTATACATTCAGTGATGCAGCTTGTACTATCCAGTCACAAAAACTTTGTCAAGAAGGACAAGAAGATGGAATTATTTTGGATTATCCTTCAAGGACTGGAAACAAATGAATCAATAGATTGTTTTTTTTAATTAGACTGGAACAGATTTACTTTATCTAATGCCTCCTGGAATTTGCAAAAGTCAACAACTCTCAGAATTTCCAGCTAGGGTTTCAACTGTCAAGAGTTTACGATGCTGGGTAAGGCTTCTCAAGAAATCCTAAATCTTTCGTTTGAATAACCTGTTGGTTTTCTTTTGCATAAAACTGTTATTATAAAAGATTAATATAAAATAAATTCAGGGTTTTTTTAAAAACAGAAAATAAAGAAACTCAAAAAGATAGAAGATTAGGAAAACATTCCTCATGTTCACTTCTGAGATCCCAATTACAGTTCAAATAAAAGACAAACTGAAATATATTAGAAAAGCCTTAACAATTTCTACAACTCACAGGAATCTTTGAAAATAAATTTTGATTTTTAAAAGTCGGTATATTATAGTGAAGGAGTGAAAATTTTATATGAATACTCCAAGAGGGGTGAAAGTAATGAGAACTCTAGCAAACATCTGCAAATAACATTTTTTGTATTTGGTTTTTTAAAATAATCCGAAGCAATATTTTAAATGAAAGGTGTTTTTTTTAATTCACTACTATGAAGATTCAAGTAATTTTTTGCTATAATTTTTAAAAAGTAATATATCAACAACCCATAAACTATTCAAGATTTATGGGGAACACAAAGGCAATAGATAATCCTTTTCCACCACCATTATATTTCTCTGTACAGCCTGCAGGCCATTACATAGCATTTAAAGTTCACTAATTTCCTAGAATACTACATACAACAGCTGTCCCTTTTTTTCCTAAGGACTCAAAATAAAAATATAAGTTATTGCATTGCACTAATATTTGTTCACAAGTCTATCAAAGTCAAGACATGCCTCTATGAAGACAAGATAATAAACAGATGCAATAAGTAATTTTTTGAAAACAGCTAATGAAAGAACAGTAGCGATCCTTTGGACGTTGGTCTTGCTATCTATCACTGAAAATTATTTTCCTGGAACTAAGCAACTTGAGAAATATTGACCATAGGATATCTGAACCAAAAATGAAATCAATCCACTACTTTAGTGCTATTTTTAAATTTGCTCCTTTATTCATATTAATATTACAAGTAGTCTTTGATTTACGATTAGAACCGTTTGAACCTATGATAGAGTTCCCTGGGGGTATTTATGACCGGGTTCTAAAGTTCTGCCCTTCCTTCTCTGCAGTTATGTGATTGTATGTTGAGCAACCAACCCATTGTTTTGGCTGTTTGAAGTATTTATTTTATTTATTTAATTTGTCAAGGAAACAAGTAACAATATAAACATAGACATTGGCACAAAAATTGGCACAATTAAAGATATAAATAGGCAAAACATAAACACATGGGATGATTGCAAATGGATGGGAACAGTAGGACAGGGACAGTAGGCAGGTACACTTATGCATGCCCCCTTAAGGACCTCTTAAAAACCATGAAAGGTCCACAGTAGACAGTTTAAGGGAAAAAGCACGGGGACTGGCAAGACTAAAAACAGGATCAGGTAGGGTGTTCCAGACATTTATAACTCTATTTCAAAAGCCGTACTTCCTACATTCTAAATTAGAGCGATTTACCTACATTGAGTTTGAATCTATTGATAGCCCTTGTTATGTTGTCTGGCCCATAGTGAACCACTAGTTTGCTTAACAACCGCTGTAAAAGAGATTGTAAAATTGGGTTGGTTATATGGGTGCCCCAATTTATGACCTTCACAACCTGTACCTTATGGTCATAAGTTGAGGACTACCTATAATGATTTTCTTCCTACTTTGATTCTCAGGATTTTGATTCTCAGGATTTTGATTTTCAGAGTTGCTGAAATCATCATAAGACAAATTGTTTTGGTATTTGATTATTCTTAACAAAACATAATTTGTTGAAAACCAACAAATTCTACTTCAAAAAGTAGATAAGAGTTTACAAACATTCTTAGAACAGTAATAAACCCAGAAAGTAACTGATCAAAGTCTCCAAAGATACAGGATCATATAGGAAGCCACAACAATGAAGGCCCATTTTGGTCAATATGTCCTCAAAAAATGGTAGAATTGAAAATGTTTTGACAACTTATTTCTTCTGCTGTAACAAATTAGAATCAATATACTGCCCAGAGAATGGGACTAAAAATTATGAAGCTGTGTCTTACATATTGCATTATTACCACTGATTATATTTTTATTCTGTTACCTTCCAATATCATTGTATTCTCCCAATTTGAAACAATTTTTTCTAACAAATATTTATAAAAAACTTTTTATATTAACAGGTGTCTAAATATATATTTTATATCATTAATGCAACTACATTGCAAGTTTCATGCTTTCCCTATTCCATCTACAAGGCCCACAAATAAACACTTTGTACAAGTAACATGGTCACAGATTTAATATATTTTGAAGGAAATGTCTGCCACTGCAACAAATTCACTGCTTCATGAGTTAAACCTCAGAGAAGAAGGTCATTAAAGAGCAAATAGCTCAGCTTAGCAAACATGAACTGTCAGATTTGTAGCCTGAAGATTGATAATGCTACCTAGTAAGATTCTGTGCACACAATTCTTTAAAAATGTACAGTTGAAGTTGAACCCTGCAAATATATATATATTTCTGACATCTTAATCTCTAAAAACAGTATTGTACAATTTATAGTATCAAACATTGGTGAATAATATTCAATTGAATAAGAAGGTAAGAGAATATATACATACATTCAGAATCACTAATACGGACCAGTAGCCATTGAATGAAAAATATCTAATTTTTAATATATTGTGCAATGTTGAAGACGTTTATGCCTGGCTCAGCTCCTTTTAAACCATGTGTCAGTAAGAATCATATAACACTGTGCTTTTAAGATTTACAGAGACAAACACTTCATCCTGTTACAAGAGCTAGAAAACCAGATGGGACTGTCTTGACTCACCTCATTAAGCACTGGGCACATTGAGTTACAGCAAAGTATTGGTACAGATTGAGCAATAAAATAAAAGGAATATATGTATCAAGAAACCCCTGACTAGCACAGTGAGAAAGCAGAAGGGAAGAAAAGAATAACAAACCACAAACACCTAAATTAGACAGCTTCATTTATGACATGGTAGAAAGTCAACTAATTAGGGTAACCAAATAAAATGATATAAGCTACCAAAATGATAATTCTAATAGGAATATGCACAGACCAAAGAAATTTAGTTGGGGACCCAATTAGATAGTTTGCACAGTTGCCAACTTGAGTGTCTGTGGGCAGAAAAAGAGGATATAAAATGGAATAATAAATGCCCCATTTCAAGTTGGATAATTACCCACTTAAATCAAGATTCAAGCCTCCCCTTAATGAAAATGAGAAAATTATGAACAGTTGAAATGTCAAAAAATAGAATAATATTTTAAAGTACAATAAGTACTTCTGAGGCTATAAAAACCATCCAATTGACAGAAACAAATGCAGGATTTTTGGCATCAAGCTTCTATGGGTTCTGCTTTCTATTTTAGAAAAATGTCTGCACTGTTGCTTAGTTTGGGAAATAATTAGATGAAATGTCCATGAATAGCTGTCCCACTTGTGGAGGTAAGTCCTACTATATTCCATACAAATTCTGAGATAAAGCTAGTATTTGAAAGGACAAAAGGTTTAATTAAACCATTTTTTCTTCCACAAATACTGTTTAACTGAATATTTCAATGTAAATTGCACAAATTGGTTCATTTGGGGGAAAAATGTAAATTACAAAACAATAGGAAAGTATCTTGGGATACTTTTTAAGACAAATTATATTTGTTGGAAAATCAATGGTTAAAAAAGTATTTTAATTTGAGCATGGTTCTTAACAACAGTGTTCATCTTAGCAATTATGATTTGGTGAAAATATTCTCTGCATTGATATGAGTAACAAAATAATCAAAGAACATTCCAATTTGTGGCAAATTTCTGTTACTTGAAAGGTCTGAAGAAGGCCTGGAGGAACATGATCCATGGGGTCGCGATGGGTCAGACACGACTTCCCAACTAACAACAATAAATGCTTTCCTATAAGGCAAGAAATGAATGACTTCCGATCTTTAAAAGAAGACAAAACAAACTTAACTGAACATATTGCATTCCAGATGCTAAGGCAGGGAGATCAGCAAAGAAAGGGAAATTGTTAAAAAGCATAGGAAGAATGGTATAGTGTAATATAGTCCAAGTGCAATTCAATTTGTGCCAAACATTTTCAAAAATATAACATATTGTTAACATAAATAGGAATCTAATGGGTGGGGTCACCTATCTCACATTAAAAACCCAAGAAATTGAGCAGAGGCAAAATGAAAACTGTGCCCTTGATGAGGGATCTGCCTCATTCTTTAGGAACATAAAGGATGTGCCTTTGCAATAAATTTCAGACTCATTAAAAGTGTGAAATGCAATAATGCCAAACAAGACACATCATTAAAACTGACAAACCATAAATCTCATGCCTATTATATCTCATGTGCTCTGAATTATTGTGAAATGAAGTTGAGCATTTATTAATAGTACACACCAAACTTTATAACAAAAATGTTTCCCTGGAAATACACTGATTGGCATATTTAGATGTTAGACTAAAACCTGTAGACCAATTGTGTTATGTCATCCCTTATATACTGAGGGAACACTGTGACACAGGTTCCATATAGACATTTTTTCCTGAAGCCATCACTCTGCTAAACAAATAATTCCCTCAACACTGTCAAACCATTTACCAAATATGCATTACTATTAATCTTATCATTCCAATAATCAATCTCCTCCCACTTATGACTGTATGACTGTAACTTTGCTGCTTGTATCCTTATGATTTATATTGACTGTTTCCTAATATGATTTGATTGCTTATATGTACCCTATGACTATCATTAAGTCTTGTACCTTATGATTCTTGATGAACACATATTTTCTTTTATGTATACCTAGAGTGTATATATACCAAGACAAATTCCTTGTGTGTCCAATCACACTTGGCTAATAAAATTATATTCTACTGTATTCTATTCAGGATTTAAAAGAAGCCTAATAACAGGTTTCTTAGTTTTAAATTGTGTTATCTGGTTATACTAATGCTATTTTTTAGGGTCTAAAAAGCATATAACAAAACTACAGTAACCAACTATTACTAATATCACCTTAGAATGCTGGTAAAGAAGCCATTAATACTGTTACAGGCTCCAATTCCAGAGAAAGAACATATTCAAAACTTCCTTTCCAGCAGTAGTATTAAACACATAAATATGAAGTTAAAAACCCTCATTTCCTATGATAGATTTTTATGGGCGTAAGTTAGAGCAAAGTACATAGAAACCTGGAGTAAACCAGTATTCTAATGGCATGATTGTTCAAAGCCTGGAATCAGGGGAATTGTGTACTCTTTTATTAGATGGATTAATTATAAAGTAACCTACAAACTTGGAAATCAGTAAAAGTACATAGAACAAAATTAGAAGTTTTTTTAAAAGTTATAGCAGATCCTTATTTGCACAATTCTTATTCTGACACAGAGTCCTGGAAGAAAACAGTAAGAGTGTTTGGATTAGATTAAAAGGCAATCAGGGATTCAGCAACGTTTCTGCAGACCAAGAGTCGCAACCAAAAATTAACATGTACAAATTCAAACAAGAAAAAAATGGTGGTGGGAGTGGGTTGGGAGAGTTGCCATTTGTCCCTTTGAAATAGGTGAATTTTAATTCAGAACAGAACAGAATCACAGAATTGAAGGGACCTTGGAGGTCATCCAGTCTAACCCACTGGTCAAGCAGGACAACCTATACCATTCCTGACAAGTGGCTGCCCAGTTTCAATTCTATCAATAACACAACAACTACAAGAAGAGTACTTTATAGACTCTTTTTTCATGGGAAATGGTAGGTTAATCATATATTTTGCTATTATCATCAACCGCAACATAGGAACCACCAGCAAACTACGTATGCTATCTAAAAGATGGTCTGTTTGAGTCAAGCTTGACTCAGCAGCTTCATGAACAGGTCTGTGCAGTTTTCTTTTCAACAAGACTTAAGTGGTTTGCCAGTTGCCTTATTCTGAAATGTTTTCTTCCTCTTCCCAGGTTAAAGCTTTCAGATGCAACTATTAATCTCTCATGAAAGTTCTAATCAGATCTGGCCCTATTTAGCTGCTTAAGATCAGTTAAGGTTGGTTAGATGTTGCTGCTAGGCAGCCACAAATTAAATGGACGGTTTGTCATAGCACAATAAACACCAAATTCATTTAAATCTTTTCTATGTTTACTAATGATATGGTTCACAGAATTAAAAAAAGCAGGTACAACTGGTTATAGCCCCAGTCTTCTAAATGTGAACAGCATCCTGAAATTAGGAACAATTACATAAACACAATCTAGTAAATGTTAACAGATTAATATGTTGTTTCTCTTTCAAGAATGATAAATGACTGCAACATAAAGTAATGTATCATTTTTTTAACTAAGAAAAAGATGGCTTTTCTGCCCCAAAAAGAACTGCTACCTTTGCTTCTCTCATTGATAGTTGTTTTCATAACACAAGGAAAGAACTTTTAGTCACCAAATAAATAGTCATTACACATTAGACAAACAACTTGAACAATATTCATTTTAGACACCTTTAAACAACAAATTATTTAAAGGCATTAGATTACTTTGAGGCACTCCAGGTTTTGTGGGATCTATTTTCCTTGATTCTAAAATCTAAAAATTAGCTGCGGAATGGTAGTTCTGATTGGTGATTTTCACCCAAGCATTTGTTCACTGCAACAGGTTCATTTAGAGGAAGAGGGAATTATTGTTAGTGTAGCTCTTCTTCAGGATTCAAGTACCCCCCACTGACTGATTTTTTAAAAAAGCACCCCCAAATCTATCAGATCCTATCTATGATTCACCCATACTACTGCACAGATTGCTCATTTAAATAGATTATTCTTTTAAAATGTATCTTGGCTGGTTTTCAATTCCATTCATGTCTCCATTTCTCAGTATTTGCATATTACAACACCAGTTTTTATACATGATGAAGTCAGAAAGCTAGATTAAAAAAAAGATGAAATCAATTACAGTAATTTTAGCCCCACTACAAACCAAACTATCAAAAATGATTTTAAACATGCATTAAGGAATGTGACCTAATACTTGTGTTTGTAGTACTGAGATATTAGGTCAAACCATACAGCTCTATTAAGTATTTCTAAATTTACCCCAAAGTTTCTAGTGATCATGCTTTCTAAACAGGTTAAGGTTAAAAGCAAGTATGAATTCATTAGTAGTGACCAATTTTTATTTTAAGATGAAGCAAATGTTGG
>JANHFP010004636.1:33363-44677 GCA_032468135.1 Calamaria suluensis
GAGTCAGGTAGTGTATTCCAGGCACTGACCACTCTGTTGCTGAAGTCATATTTTCTGCAATCAAGTTTGGAGCGGTTAACTTTAAGTTTGTATCCATTGTTTGCTCTTGTATTGTTGTGGTTGAAGGTGAAGTAGTCCTTGACATGTGCCTAAATGTTGTATCTTGCTGGTTTTTATGTATTTGATAGAAGATTTTCTATACAATAATCTAAAAACATTTTAAACAAATTAAGGTCAAGTCCAGAAACAGCAGCCTTTGGCATCTTTCTGCAGCTCTTGTCCTCCCCTTGCCCTTCCTACCCTGCTTTAACCAACCAACAGCAATGATTAAGTAGAAAACTAGGAATAAAAAGCCTACTAAAGCTCTTTTAAAGTACTGTGTGAAGACTGGAAACAGAAATAGAAAACAGACTTGCAGAGAGCTAGGAAACATTTTCTTTCTGTCTTTTTTCTTTAGCTATGAGTTTATCCCAGTTTCAAATGAAGCAGTAGTGTTTACTGTATATAATGGAATGTTCAGTGCTTTTATGGGTATTCATAAATTGCTGTGAGTCCATGTGAAATTAGTGGCACATAAATATAATAAACAAACAAACAAATAGTAGTGTAGATCAAAATTAAAGATTTGTCATGTGCATGGCAGTATTCGGTTAATCAACTTTCCTAATTTGCCTTTAGACCATAAGAATATAGAAAATATTTAGTGAGTGGAATCCGTGGATATGTTTTATGACAATTAATTATTATCAGATTATATGTATCAAATGAGGCAATGTCTTTATATGATGGTAATTTTTTTAGAGCACACAAGCTCTACTAGAAAATGACTGCTTCAATTTTTTGAAAGCACTGCAGAATATAGAATATAATACAGAACAAAGTTGGAAGATACCTAGGAGGTCTTTGATTCCAGCCACTCCTCAGCCAGGTGATCTTTCACTATTCTGGACAAATGGCAGTCCAATCTCTTCTTTAAACTCTCCAGTGATGGAGACCCACGACTTCTGGAATTAAGCTGTTCCACTGTTTGTTCTCACTGCATGATGTTCAACATTTTATTTTCCTAGACAATATTTTGTACAAGCATGGAGAGACAATGAGGTACAGAGGTTAAAGTGCTGAACATACAATATAGCAGTGTCTCTCAAGCTTAGCAATTTTATGATGTGTGAACTTCAACTCCCAAAACTTGCCAATCAGTATGTCCATGCCAAAACTGAGAAACACTGCACTAGAAAGACTCAGATTCAACTTGTCTCTATTCCAGAAGGCCACTGGGTCACTTTGAGTCATTCACTCTTTCTCAGCCCAGTTTACCTCACAGGATTGTGGGAGAGGAAATGCAATCTATACCAATAATAGGCAGGATATAAATGATATACTTAAGAATAGTTATCAGAATGTGTGTGAGGGTTGTTCTCTTATATTTTATATTAACTGTGAACACTTTGAACTGTGGAAAATACTACTACATTTAGAGAACAGTAGGATTGTAATAGTTGATTTCTGAACCCATCTATACTTATGCTACACTTAATATTTATGGGCAAATAATTCTGAAATATTTAAAACTATATATTCTTTTCACCTTAGTCAAAAATTATGACTCTGCTTCATTTGTTTTGTCAGTGTTGTGCATATTTATCTTTCTTTGATCTATTAATAGCAATAGTACTATGAAGACAGAGATAATAATACTTTTCTCTATAGTTTGTTTATTTTTTTCAAGGATGTATTATATAACAGATATAAGTATAAATATGATTATGAATATATGAAATGGATACCAATAAAAGGGAACATTAGGACAGGGATGGTATGCTGGTGCGCTTATGCGGGTTCCTTAAATACCTCTTAGGAATGGGTGAGATCAACAGTAGGTAGTCTAAAGTTAAAGCTTTGTGCTTTTGGGGAGAAACCTGACAGTCAGGTAAGGCATTCCAGGCATTGACAACTCTGTTACTAAAGCTGTATTTTCTGCAATCAAGTTGTGTGCTCGTGTATTGTTGTGGTTAAAGCTGAAGTAGTCATTGACAGGTAGGACATTGTAGCAGACAATTTTATGTACTATGCTTAGGTCAGACTAAAGACAGTGAAATTCTAAGTTGTCTAAGCCCAACATTTCAAGTCTAGTGGCATAAGGTATTCTGTTGCAAGCAGAGGAGTGGAGGAATCTTCTTGTGAAATATTTCTGGACTCGTTCAATTGTATTAATCCAGTATGCAGTGCAGGTCCCAGACAGATGAACTCTATTCAAGAATTGGTCTAGCAAAAGTTTTGTATGACCTAGTTTGCAGTTCAATATTACCAGAGAAGAAGCTATGCAAGATTAGGTTAACAACTCTTAATGCCTTTTTGGCAATGCTGTTACAGTGAGATCTGGCCTTTAGATCATTTGAGATGAGTACTCCAAGGTCCTTGACAGAGTGAATTTTGTGTTCTGATTTTTTTTTTTTGGCCAGTGTGTAAGACAGAGCATTTGTTGGTTGGGATTTGGAGTTGCCAATTGCTTGACCATTCTGACACATAGTCAAGGTCTTTTTGCAGGGTAGCAGCATTGTCGGTGGTGTTGAATGTTAACTTTGTTTATCCAAATGGTTCTATAGCATGAAATAAATAAATGTGGTATGTTCTATGTTAAAAATAGGAGCCAAGGTGCAATTTATAGGATCTAAAAGAAATCTATCATCATTCTGGAAATATGGTTACCTGAATATTATGTTGTGCCCTTTTGTGGATTCAGTGTTCCAAAGGTATTTTGGAGTGCACAGGAGCATGAGTGCAGCACTGTCTCCAACCTGTCATGCATATTCATTTGAAAAGACATAGCTGCTTTAAAATGTTTAGGCTAGTGTGAAATTTGTGCTACTTGAATGCTCTAAAATAGGAAGTCCACACATTTAAAGTTGCTGAGCATGAGAAACACTGCTTATGGGAGATAAAAACACTTTCTCTGTTTTGATCTGCAATTGGAGCCCATAATGGGATGGGAGAGGGATTTAAAAAAAACATAATTTACAGACCCCGGCAGTTAAAGAATTCTGAATAATGGGAGTCTAAGAAGAGTCTTTTCTTCCATTGTCCCTGCCCTGTAAAATATTCTCCCCTGGGAAGTGAAGTAGCCCCCAACCCACTTTCCTGCCTTTCTGGAAAGGAGTTAAAACATGCCTCTGTGGCCATGCGTGAGGACACCAGAGAAGCACACAGCCCAGGGGTAAAATCTACTTACATTCCTTACTTGTTTGGCAGTGCCTACACACACACACATAATAATATCTTTAACACATAATTTTGGATCCTCTATGCATGTGCAAAGCTTTCTGCGCATGTGCAGGGGGTAAAAACAGATTAAAACAAGAAAGTAATGATATCTGAGCAGGTGGATGGAGCCTCACGCTACCGCTGCTGCTATCAGTTCTCTGAACCACTGCCACCAAACTGGTAGCATTTCACCCCTGACACAGCCATAGTGCTGGTGGGTGGTAGGAAATTCCTCTTATTTCATTTTTATTCATTTGTAACGTGTTTTAATCATATTCAGTTCTTTCTACATTCTAAATTTTTATATGCCATTTTTTCTAACATTTTACTGTACATCACCCAGAGTGGGTCCCTGCCTGAGGGAGATGAGTGGTGCAAAAATATGAAAAATAAATAAATAAATAAATTTTGGTTCAGGTTTAATAGAGATCTCATCTAAATAATGAACTTTGATAGCTCCCAATGAATATATTGAATGGACTTAAATCATAAAGCAATGCTGTTACTCCCATAAATTAAAGGAGAGGACCTCTGATCTCCCAGCCTGTGAGACAGCCTGTGTACTACATAAAAGAAGTGAAATCTAATGAAGAGGTCAGTGTGTATGGAATTGATGAAGATCCTTAACTTTTTTCAAGGCATCATTCTTCTCACTGTGAGGGACTGATTTGCCAATAAAGTTCTGTCTATGAATGTTCACATCCACATTAAACACTTATTTATGAAATAGGCATACCTTGCATTGGAAGAAATATCCATATCCCCTTCCAATCTGGAAGAAAGGCAATGGAGATAAAACGGAAGCTGGAGACTGATTGAAAAGAAAGGTTCTCTTTATTGATGACGTAGAACCACCAACTACATGTGATTCTGGGCAGCTGACAAAATGGAGGTGAGAGTGGGTGGCTTTTTATACCCTCTTTGGGTATAAAAGAAGGGGTCTTATGGAGTAATGTATGGGGTCATAGCTGGCTCTATAGGCAAAAGAGGAAATGCAAATCCTAGGTATTCATCTGCACTAATTTTGTCAACATTTTGTTTGTTGCTTATCTCAGTTCCTGTCTGATCCAGTCTGTCTGGATGGTTTACCAAATCTGCATTTCTAAAAGCTGGCCTTCTCAGTTTCTGCTTGGAACTGGGAACCTGGGATTAGTTTCTGCCTTCCTTAAGATTTTTTTCTATTTCTCCTTTAGGGGAAATATTCTACCCTGTCTTTTTAATATTGCCCCAAATATTTCATTCAGTGGTTTTATGGATATTCATAAATTGCTGTGAGTCCATGTGGAATTAGTGGGCACATAAATATAATAAACAAACAAAGCAATAGTGGTATAGATCGAAATAAAGATTTGTCATGTGCATGGCAGTATTCAATTAATCTACTTTCCTAATTTGCTTTTAGGCCATAAACATATAGAAAATATTTAGTGAGTGGATATGTTTTATGACAATTATTTATTGTCATTCTTCTAGGAGAGGGGGGATTCCCACACATGTCTACTTATTATATGGGAAAACATTAGGTCTGAATATTGCAAAGACATATCTGGACTGCATAGCATATGCACAGAAAGGATTTTAATGAACTGAAGAGGATCATAAGCACTTGGCTATCACTCATTTGAGATTGAAATTGTCAACTTAAATCTCAGTGACTTCAAAATGCCTTTCTTTGTCCTTTCCAAGAAAACTTAACAATTTGCCATGAATTTCACTTCCTGCTGTGTTTTTTTCCTAGTGAAGCTAGAAGGCAGCTGATGTTATGTCGTTTAGTAACACTAAACGACCAAGCCAAGCATTAAACCAATTATATCTCACAAATCATTGCTCAGTGGGACAGCACTCTTACATGAGCAACAGGCCAGCAGTTGCAAGGATCAGCAGGGAATTAGCATTGATTGGCTGCCTGGGGCCCAACAAGGCAGTCCTTCCACAGGCTTTTAGAGACCAGTCATTAGCCCTCAACTGCCCTGGGCCTCTCAGATCTTTTCAATCCCTCCCTGCTGAGATACTAAATTCCAAGGCAGAAGTGTCTTAGGCTGAGAGGAGAGACAGGGAGACAAGTCATGCTTGCAAAGAGCAAAATACATTCCTTTTTTGTTTTCTCCAAGGAAGACAAAAGAAAGTATCTGACTGTGCTAATTGCAACATAAAGTGCTAGAAATGATTTTTCAATAGCGCTTCCTCCCACATTGGATGCTGACATGTAGATCTGTCTTAAGAATTACTGTACAAATTTAAAAATATGTGTACGAAAGAGAAAAAGCGAGCATGCACACTTCTCTCTATATATATTTTGCAAAATAAGCAAGCTTGGATTTGTTTAGTAATTGGATGGAAGAATATTAGGACAAAAACAGAGGTGATCAGGCTAAGCTGGGAAGCTGAAAAGAAGCCAGGATGGTGACAATAACAAAGTACTTCTATATTGTTGCCACAGTAAAACTGCATGGTTAAGTCAAGATCTTATCTTTTAATTCTTCCCTGAGATCTCTAGGTGGTTTGCATAGTGACCTCTGAGTTGTTCTGTGCAAACATGTTGCAAAAAGGTGGGTGGTTTTGCAACTGTTGCTTTTGGCGGGAAAACTGTAACCAGTTAACATTGTTTCTTTTGGCGCGAAGCGTCTGTATATAAAGAGAGACGCGCGCCTTCAGTTTCAGTTCTGTATTGTTGAGAGTGCTATTGAGTTCGTGTTAATAAATCTACTGTTGTATCTTGAACTGGCTTATCATTTCTTCGACCACTTCAACCTCCTTTAATTTTATCCTCACATAAATAATCCTGTAAAATAGATTGGACCGAAAGACAAACAAATGGATAGAGCACCCTGGAAGTTCTACCATAAAGTACAACTTTAATCTACATCTCCCAGCACCAAATTCGCATATTCAGCACATTCACCACTTCATTACATATCTGTAATGAAAAATTGAATCTAACCTTACTAATTTGCAATATCAGTTAGAACAGTGTTCTTCAAACTTGGCAATGTGTGGACTTCAAATCCCAGAATTCCTGAGCCAGCATACTGGGATTTAAAATCCACACATCTTAAAGTTGCCAAGTTTGAAAAACATGAAGTTAAAACTTTCTGGAAAACGGGATATCACTATTTTTTACCTCCTGAAAAAGCCATTTTACTGTTTAATCTAGTTACAATAATTTTCTTGATGCTTATTTAAACAAGTAAGCAGCGCTGGCAGTAAGAATTTAACTAAAATATAAATGATGTATCAGCTATCCAAAATGAGAATATTTCCTTGTTTCAATTACTACAAGATAAAGTATTTTTAAAATGCTGGGTGATTTACGGATGTGAATTTTTTAAAAAGCCTTTTAACTTTTCATTACAATTAAATATGACAAATGTATAAAATGTTTTTGCCTCCTAAAATCATTGCAGCTGGTTTATCAAAAACAATTATTTGAAGACAAAAAAAATGTGGTAGATGGAAAATGAAATACAATTGGAATGAAGATAAAATTAGTTCCTCAATTCCAGTTGTAGGACATGTTTTGGGTCTGCTATATAAATGAAATAAGCAGACATGTACCTAATCTGTTATTCTTCATCTGGTCAGATTGCATCCTTTGCCTATGCTACATTGCTAGGCAGCTAGGGTCCTACAAACATGTCACTTTGCACTAATGGGTATGGATAGGTCCTTATGTCGACAATTCAGTAGAGCCCCTGAACCACATGTTTGCTTTCCACTCTCATTTTGGAAAATCTATCCTATCCTGAAGAAGTTCTCTGTCAGAGATCAGGACATCTTCTATTTTTTCTTTTTTGTTTATTTTCTATTTATTTATTTTATTTGTCAAGCATATATAACATAACAGATAAAAGTATAAAAATAATTTGAATACATGAAAAGAGCAAGAGTGAAAAGACATATTAAGGATAGGGATGGTAGAAATGCTGGTGTACTTACGCACACCCTTTACAGACCTCTTAGGAATGGGGTGAGATCAACAGAAGATAATTTAAGGTTAATGTTTTGGGAGTTTGGGAAAGAAAACACAGAGTCAGATAATGCATTCCATGCATTGACTACTCTGTTACTGGAGTCATATTTTTTGCAACTGAATTTAGAGTGGTTTTTTTTGTCTGACTACAGTCCAAATGTATGCTTTGAGACTGGTAGGTTTTATGATTCCATATGTATTATCCATCTTTCCCTTTCACCAAAAGTGTTACATATATTTTTAAAATATTATCTTTGTACTTGCTTATACACATTCTGTCTGTCTGTCTGTATCTCTCTATCTCTCTCTCTCTTTCTCTTCATTTTCCTTTCCCTTTCCCTTTTCCCTACTTATTTTCCTTTCCTTATTCCTATCTCTTTCTTTCTCTTTCTCATTTACACCCACACTGTTTGTGTGTATTTGTGTGTCTGTGTACAAGATTGACCTATTCTGTTTCAGATTATTGGAAATGAACAAAAATTGACTTCTTCCTGTATCAATATGTAGGCGAGAAAAAGTCTCATTAGTTTTTGATACAAGAATATTCTAGTGCTGCTCATGTCGTTATTGAGCTGACCACCTTAGTATACACTGAAATACAGTGCGTGATTCAGTGTGAAACAAAGTTGAATAGCAACAACCTGGCACCCTTTCTAATCTAAAAGTGCTTATGCTGCTGCCATCAAAGTCAAAAATCCATATGGGGATGATGGGTGGGAAGCATCAAGAAAGTTTGCCACTGTTTGACATAGATGTTTCTGTACCCAAAGACCATTAGCTAATGATTGATGTTACTGATTTTTTTAAAAAAAACCTGAGCCCTATAAATAGGAAACAATTTCACACAGAACAGCATCATGTGCAGATATAGAAAATTAATTATTGTGTATTTTTATCACCTAGTCTCCAGTGTTAATTGTTTCTCTTAGTCTAGATAAAACTGTGCTGCAATATATGCATTGGTTATCATGTAAAGAGAATCAGAGAGTCAGTGTGGTATAGTGGGAGTATGGGAGTACTCATAAAGTAAGCTGATCAGATTTTAGCACTGGTACAGCAGGACACCATTGGGGGGGCGCAGCTGCGGGACTGAGAATCATGGTAGGGGCGGGGTGCGTGCTCCACCCCTGTCCCACATGCCCTGCCCGCACCCACCTGCTCGAGAAGGTAGAGAAGTCCAGCAGGTCAGGGAGACTCCAGAAGGTCATGGCAGCAGCACCCGAAGCCATCCCAGAAGTGGGCGATCCACGGCTCTGTCACTTCCAGCATGACACTTCCGGTGCGCCACAGGGGCTCTTCAAGGGTTACTCCCAATTTTTTGAAAGAATGAAGATTGAAGAAGCACCTTCAGGTGGAGTGTGCGGTGGGGTTGAGCGTGGGCACATGGCTAGTGGTGCTAGCTGATAAGCTGCACAACCTGCACAACCTGCAGGTGCTTGTTCAATCTTCATTCTTTCAAAAAATTGGGACTTTTTAGAAATGCTGAGGGACGTGGGACAAATTCTTGAAAAGCGGGACTGTCCCACCAAAAGCGGAATATCTGGTCACCTTATCATAAAGGTGAGCCTGTTAGTGCTGTGTTCACTAACTAGTTGGTTTGTTTCTTTAAGTACTTGCAAGAACATTGTAACCAGTGATTATCATAATTACATGGTAGTATAATTGCATGGTAACAGGAGTGTATATAAGGAAATGGAAAGCCAGTTTAAATTCCCTTGCTGACACTCTTGCTAAGCTTGCTACTATTGCTACTCTGGTTCTTGCTTATGCTGACTATTGCTGAGTATTACTGACTGTTTATGTCTGTTATGTCTGTTGCTAACCAGTATTCATTGTTATTGTTTTGGGTAATGTATTGCATTACTGATATGAACTTGAAGTAGAATGTATAGATAACCATAGTTTGTTGTACATATATTTTGTAAATATATACACTATATTTGTATCCCTGTGTTATTCCTGACTGTGTGCTGATAGCTTATGTTCTCAAATTCCCTATGCATGATTCTTCTATCCTGGAATTGTTTGCTAAAACTCAACAAGGGCTAGACTAGAAGTGGAGAGACCCAGGTTCTAATTCTGCCTTTTTACCCATTTTACTTTCTCTCTCAGCTCTAGACTAGGAAGTCAAAACAAAACAAGACAAAACCCAACAATATTCTAGAACAAGGCAAAGTCACATCAGCTCAGTAAAATATCTGTATGAGCTTGTTCATGTAGTCATCACATGTCAGAATGGACTGGATGAGTTGTAAAAAAAAACCCTGTTATTAAAATTAATTTGTCAACCTAAGTGAGGAGCTTGTATTCCATAATCAAGGCTGAACAGATAACACATTAATCATCCCAACATGTTGTGGACAAGAAGGGAATATATCCCTGATGAAAGATGCAAGCTTTCATAAAGATGTTTCTGCATTAAAAATAAATAATCGGAGAGCTATAGAACTGGCAAATATTTGGAATTGGCAAATGCACAACCAATTATCAGTTATCAGAAGTGTACAAAGGATTAATTTGTGAGTGTTGCTGTCATCCACAATTTTAAAAAATCAGTTTTTTCTTCTTATTGTATAATTAAGAAACTATTACATTATGATAGTATTAATGAAAGAATCTCAACAACAATGACATTAAACTTAAACTTAATTAGTTGCCATACTAACAAGAACTACATTTACCCAGCACTCCAACTTAACTTATCTGCATAAATTTAAGTAAACCTGTTTAAACACATAAGGTTAAATGGTCCCTATAGAGCAGTGATGGCTAACTTTTTTGCCATTGCATGCCAAATGTGGGGGGTGCCTGGGGAGGTTGCATGTCTGCGTTCCCACACCCATAATTCAATTATGCCTTAGAAAGGCTCTGGAGCCTGGGGAGAGTGAAAAAGGGGCCTTCTCAACACCCCCAGGCTCTCCAGAGGCTAGAAACAGCCTCTTTCCCAAATTCTGGTGGGCTTGGAAGGCAGAAAATCAGCCTGCCAGCACCCACATGTGCATCAGAGCTGAACTAGGGCAATGCTCGTGTGCCCACCAATATGCCATAGGTTCGCCATCATGGATATAGAGATTTCATCAACATGTGAACATATGGACTGAAGGAAGCTATTTTAGTACCCATTAAGTTGGGCTAGAAATAGTCTATGGAACAGGAGACAGATGCTTTCCTGAAAGAGCAGGACAACATCACTTTGATGTGAAAACAACAAAGGCTCCAATGAACAGAGAAAGGGAATAAAAGATGTCAAAATGCAGACTGAATTTCAAAGCAAACATTAAAAGATCAGGGGTGAAAATTCTTCAGAGAAATAAGCATGTAGAAATCCACTTAGAACTTGTAGGTCAGTTTTGGTTTATTTGCTCATTAAGTACCAGGTATGAGTTAAATATTTCACATTATATTACAGAGTTCATCGGAAGGCATATTATCTTTAATACAGTCCAGTAAGCTATCCTAAAATGGACACATTTCCCAGTCATATAACAATGGGAAGGGAAAAAGATCTGATATAATAAAATATATGTATTTATCGATATTAACATAAGCATAATCTAGGGAGACTCATTATATCCTTTATTATTTATTATTGCTATGATCCCACTTTCAGTGATTTTGAAGAAAACAAATCTTGGCTATCAAATAGCAAAAAATACTAATAAAATCTCACATTTTCCTTGTTATGTTATGAAGCATTATGGGAAATAAGAAATCAAAATCCAGTCATTGACAAACACTGTAAGAATTGTAGCACAGATAGAAATTTGGCCTAGAAAAATTGGTACAGTAACAATAAATTTGAGGTAAAAACGCAAACAGCAATGGAGTTGAAAATATTGTGGAATTTTGGAATATAGATTGATCTGGTTTTGTCTCATAACACACCAGATACACTTGTGGTTTAAAAGAAGAAAGTGTGAATATTAAATATGGCCATAAAGGTAAAGGTTTCCCTTGCACATATGTGTTAGTCATTTCCGACTCTAGGGGACGGTACTCATCTCAGTTTCAAAGCCAAAGAGCCAGCGCTGTCCAAAGACATCTCCGTGGTCATGTGGCCAGCATGACTAAATGCCAAAGGTG
>JANHFP010004640.1:24627-35566 GCA_032468135.1 Calamaria suluensis
AAACTGCAGACGGCAGATGTAAATCAGCTGGGCAGCGGCGTCAACGCTCACAGCCGTGCAGAATATTTCTTATTTCTTAGTAATAAGAAAGCTATAATTCTTCAGCAAAGTACTGTATTTCTGAAACTTTTGACGAAACAATGAAGAAATAGATACACAGCTATATAACTGAGTTAAGTTTATAGCTGAACTTTCATATATAGTTCATATAAAACTGATATGAAATATAAATAGTGTAGCTGCACTTGAACATATAAGAAATAAGCTCCTTATAAAGCAGGGACGTACTACCACATGTGGTGGACGTTCCTAAATGTGAAGACATTTTGGCAAAATATTAAAAAGTGGTTAGAAGAGATCACACAACAAAAACTGGATCTTAAACTGGAGATGTGCTTACTGGGAATAATGGACAATAAAATAGAAAAAAGTTTATACTACATCATATTGCATATTTTAACAGCAGCCAGAATCACACTAGCTGAAACGTGGAAACAGACTAATATACCATCGGAAGAAACAATTAAAAAGATCCTCGAATGCACCAAAATGGATAAATTAACAACGGAAATTAAAGAAAGGGGTAATTTGGACTATTAGAGTATGGAATCTGTTTTTATACATGGTTACAAAATAGAACACAAAACAAGAAATAACATAAACTGAAGTATGGAATTAGGACACTGGATAAACAGAAACAATAACTCTGTATAAGCGTAAAGTCTACAGTCGATGCAGAATGTTGTAAATATATATATATATATATATATTAATGTTCAATGTACTTGTATGTCTTTTTGTCTTTCTCTTGGTTGTTTTGTTTTTTAAATGTAATATATTCAATAAAAATATTTTTAAAAGAAAAGAAATAAGCTTCTTAGCCTCTTCCTGGATTATTTCCCTGCCTAGACTTGATTCAAACCAGTAGTTTTCAGTTCTATTTTAGATTAATCTTCAGGCAAAGTTTTTTCCTAAGACAACCTGTGAAAACAAATGCTGGATTTGGAAGACACAGGACAGAAAGAGTATCAATGTACATGAACTTCATTTACTAAAGAAATTTTAAGGGTATCATGGGCAGCCAGGCAAACAAGTAAATGGATTGAAGAATAATTCAAATTGGAATTCTCATACGTAGTATTAATGGCCAGACTTAATGACTATCATTTTGGACATACTGTATTATGTGGAGACCCAATTTACCTTTACAACTTTTCAGGTTGAAAGGGGAAAAAATAGGAGAATAGCCAGTGCTAATGTAGATAATTTGATTAGAACTGTACTTCTAAGAGACTTCAATTGAGGACAGATTATTCTGAAGAGAATCTATCCATGTGGTCCCTAATAGAACTGTTGAAAACCTAAGCAATCTAAATTTAATTATACTCATTTGAAGATAGATAACCTTTTTAATAGAGGCATTACATCAAGTCTTTTCAACAACTATACTTTTTCCAAGTTCAAATGAAATGGTAAAAAGCTTCTAAATATAGTTGCAACAGAAGAGGAAGAAAGAACATGTGAATTTAGGTTTCATGTTATACTTGGGGAGCCTTATAAAAAGGAGATTGTCATTACAATGCTTTTTGGTGTATTTTTTTAGAATTCTACCTCCCTGGTAATGTTTTACTCCTATTTTTTGCAAGTCTGCTTGGAACACAAAGAGGGATTTCAAGTGCTAGGTTAATCTTAAAACTTTTCCAAAAACTGGCATTTTATTAGCTAACTTTTAAAACTAATTAAAGAGTAATAGCTAACTAAAAAGAGCAATGAATTCTTAATACCAAACCAATGGATACTTTCCTCCAGAAATAAATAGGATTAGAAGTTTTCTTCATAAAGGCAGAAAAAGAAGCATTGCATTTTGTACCCGTGCTTGCTAATATCCTACCTAGCTGATATCATCTGCATTTTAAAAAGGTCCCTGATTAAATGCAAATATATATTTTTGAAAAGAATGTACTGGTATTTCTTAGGATAGGGAAAAAGGTAAGAGGATGGGGAAAAGTTTTACATCCATTTGATTATACAATGTCTTGTTTTTCGAGATTGAAAGGCATAGTACAAAGTATGTTTATAACTTTGAAGCTTATTTTACATTACATTTTTATCTTTCAATTTGCTAACAGTAGGAAATTTCCTGCTCCAGTGTTTTCAAAACGATTACTAGAATACTTTCTTAAATCTCCAGTTATCTAGCTACTATTTTCATATTCTATTGAGCACATCAAACATCTTATTTATCTTGCGATCTTAATATCCTGGGTGACAGCCCCCTCGCCGCTCCAGGTCCCCGGCCTCCTCCCTCCCTCTTTCTTTTGGTCTTGCCCCCACTCCTCTCCCCCACCCCAACCTGGGCCCCAGCTCTTCACTTTCTAGATTAATTTTATGTTCATTGTAAAAAGCTTCAGCTTCTTCACAAGTATTTAATCTAAATCTTTTTTCCTCCCAGAATACTAGGATACCCTCCGGCGTCAGCCATCTGAAAATAATTTGTTTTGCAAACAATTTATTGGTCAAAAAATGATATTTTCTCCTGGTCTCCCTTATCTTCCTTGGAATTTGTTTCAGTACTACAATTTCCCTTCCCCAGTATCTCAGAGACACCCCCCTCAGTGCCCTCAGTATCTGATCCCTTGAAGCTTTTCTCAGAAATTTTATATGAATTTCTCTTGGGATATTGTTTATTCTAAATGCAAAGACATAATAAATGGTACTGAATTTAGCCTCCAGAATGATCAGGAAAAACCTTAAGCATTTCAAACTTACCCAAGAAAACCCCAACAATTTTACCTTTTTCTGTATCAAAGCAATATTGCGAAACAGGATAGGAAAGTTATTAACACCAGAGGAGCCATATATAGTACTGTAGTTTCTGAATGTTCTATTCATTACATTTAAGAATTATGGGGACCCCAAATCCCACACATATGCAAAGGACATAAATAAAATTAAATCCTATAAGGCTTTGCTGTCCTTAGCAAAACACACCCAAACCTGCATATTTCTTTAGTGCCTTCCTGCTCCCTGGAAAGTAGTGAAACTTTCATGAGACATAGGCCTATAAACTCCACCCCCCCTTTTTTTAACCATCCCTATTTCTGGATTACTAATCTAACAATTTAATAGTAATTTATAAATTTTTGATGTAATTAACAAAATTAAAATACCCAGTTTTCTAAATTAAAACTCTTGAAACATAAAAACAAAATAGAAATATCAAGAAAAAAGTAAAGTTGTCTTTTACCTTAGTAAGCAAGCCTTTTACTGCTGGTTTAACATCTGGTTGAATAAAAAGTGGGCTTGCAGTTTGTACTTTAAGGACATTTTGTAATACTTTGATCCATTCTTCTAAGATATTTGGGGAATCTGCAGTCATGTAATAAGTTCGCTTTTGTGTAGTCAGCTGAGGAAAAATAGAAACAAAACACTTTGACTGAAGGTAACTGGAACATTTTTACTGATATACTCCTGATTGGTATCAATACAAAATATTATAATAAATATAGTCTAAATCTAATTGATTAATGTGTTTATAACTAAATCTTTGATGGGAATTCAAGGTGACATTACATTTCTCAACCATATTTTATCCTCATTGAAACCATGAGAGAAGCTAGTACTTGACATAACCATTCATTTTATGACATTCAAAGTTACAATGGTACTAAGAAAAATGACTTAGGACTTAACACAGCGTCTTTGCAGTCACATGATCATGTCTACGGAGATTCTCAGTCATCCAGGACATGGTTGTCCAAAGGTGCTTTTCAGGAGGCAACTGGACTTTCTGGTTTTTCTTTGAAAATGTTTTGCTTCTCATCCAAGAGGTTTCTTGCAAGAGAAGTGAAACGTCTTCAAAGAAAAAACAGAAAGTCCAGTTGCTTCTTGAAAAAGTAAGATGATTATGATTTTGGTACTTTGCTACCAACATGTATTTGCAACGGTTGCATTGTCACATTATTGCCATTTGTGTTCTTTCTAGGTGGCTTCCAAAAAACAAAGTTACTGGGGAAGCCAGATTCACTTAATGGCTAAATGATTGGCTTAATGACTATGGCAATATATATATATATATATATATTAAAAACAGATGCAACTCACCTAATGATTGCATCAGTTAGTGACAATAGTTCCAGTCCCAATTGTAGTCACAAATTGAGGACTACTTATAATTAAGACTGGTGTGAATGGTCAAAGATCCTGCTATAAACTTCATAGCTGAGTGAGATTTGAATTTGGGTCTACCTAGTCCTACTCCAAAATTCTAATCCCTAGGCAATTGGTAGGAATTTAAACATCAAAACCATTTATTATGGATGTCTTAATAATGGTTTTAGATCATAAATTCTTGATTTGTCTTCAAAATTCCCATATATGCCTAACCAGGACAGGAACTCATTCAGGTACTTTGAAAGCATTAAGGGTCAGATTCAGAGGAAAGATCTTCAACTGGTTCTTTTTTGAGAAAAAAGGGATGGGGGATAGATTTGGAAAAGGTCAGTCTATTTTAATCCTTGTTCCAAATGGTCAATAATCTCAAAGATAAACCTCTGGAAGAACGTGATAGAAAGTGGAAACAGAGTTGCCCACCTTCTCTCTATTCACAACCTCATTTTGAAATGAAAATAGATTATGCTTTGTTTTCCACATAAACAGAAAATGTATTCAATAATTCAAAGGGTATATATATCCTAAAGGTGCTTTTTCAAAAGGCAGATATATTTTGTTTTTCTTTGAAGAAATTTCATTTCTCATCCAAGTTCTGAAGAAGGTTCTTGGATAAAAAGTGAAATGTCTTCAAGGAAAAACAAAGTCCACTTGCCCTTTGAAAAAGCATATTTGGGACATGATCTGAATGACTGAGAATCTCCATAGACAAGAGTATATCTGCCTGTATAAGCACCATATAAATTCCCTCTGTGTACCCATACTTTCTGACACATATAGGCAAATCCCCCATTTTTGCACAGCAAATTATTCATCCATAAGGAGTTAGGAAGGAAAAAAGATGCTATTCAAGTCCGAGATCCCATCCAAATACCTTATCACTTTACCTCCTTTTTTCTCAGCATAATTCCTACCTATTACTAATTCCTTTAATTTGTCTGAGAAATCACAGTTGGTGCAGATTTCAACTTCATTAAGCAACAATTTGAATGAACTGTAATGAAGCACTATCCATATAAATACATATATGTTGTGTATCCCAATGAGTTGTTCAGGGAGTACTGCTAATGGGGAAGCTTGTATCAGTCAAACTTTACTTTCCTACAACCACAAATGAAATCTGGGAACTTGCAACTGCCCAAGTGTTTGCCAGTATCTATTTCTTCATAAAGAGTTTGTAATATGATCACAAGTCAGTAGGAAGAAAAAGGGAAAACTACATCCTGATGTACACATGACTGCTATTCTGCTGCCCCATGAAACATCATAAATTAAGGAAATACCTGAACAGTTTGTTTTCCATCACCTCTTACAATATGGCTGGATGAACTTAATTCAATTTGACCTTGGGGTTTTCTTATTACATCACTCTATGGGACAAAAAATGCAATAAGTAAATTTTCATGTGTAGTAGCAATAATAATCAACCACATATCAGAGAAAAAAGCTGAAATTTAATTTCAGATGGTTGGACATCATAACCTCTTTTGGACTGATGGGTACATTTAGATTTTTTTATATTTCGCATATTTTTGGCATTTAAAAATAATATAAGCTTATAATTATTTATAAGGAATTTTTGGAGGTTTAAACATAATTTCTTTCTTTCCAACCTTCTGAATCAACTGAGAAGACTGAGAAGTAACTATGTAGTGGCATAGCTCTCATTTTCTCAGAGCATACAAGTTCCACAACCACATCAAGGTAAGGGATATTATTATTATTCCATAATAATTATTTTGATTCATAAGCCCACTGATTCCTAGGCAGCTTGGATCAATTGAAAAATAGGGGGAGGAGAGTTACATACTTTATTGAAGAATACCACAAAAGGAATAGAGAAGTGGCTAACTGGACAAAAAAATAAGATTGGTGAAGAAGAAAGAAATTTAAATAGGATAATCTAAATGGAGCTAGTGAGTTTCCTAAGGTCATCCATGAATGTGTGAGGATTACAGCCCTAGTTTATTAAATTCCAAAGTTATCAGAGGGCAGAGTCCATAGGAAATTATACTGAATTGGTTTCAAGAGCATTGAAAGTCACTAAAGTTTCATATACTATATTACGGCACTAACTAGCAACAATATTTCTAGAACAGATAGCAAAACTGCTAGATCAGACTTCTGCTGCAAATGTTTGGAGTACAAGAATTATTTCTAGTCAGCTCTCAAAATTAAAAACACTGCCTTGTTTACCAGTCTGTTCAAATTAAAATTTATTACGTATATTGTCTCATAAACAAGGCTGAAGAACAAATCCTCAGAGAAAAAAGATTTCAGGTAATCCATTATTATACTCCAGATCAGTTCAAAAACAAATTGTTGCATAATGATTCAATAAAGAAACACAAACACAATCTTAATGATCTAATCTTATAACTTGCACTTGCTTACCGGAGATTTATAATAAAGCAATTCACCCCCTTTGAGTACAAACCATCGTCGTTTCCACGTTTTTACTTTACCGCTCATTTTTAACAAATATCCTGATTTCTCTAGCAGTTCCTATAGTTTAAAAAAATAATGCAAAAATTATTTGATTAATGCACTATGAATTGATAAACAGTATTTCTAACCAAAATGATGTTTAAGGTCCTAATACAAAATTAGGAAAATTGCTCATAGACAGATAATATAAATTATCAAGTAAAAACAATTTTACTTGATTGAACCAGAATTAAAAATGCAGCAGACCCCAATGGTCTCAAAAACTAATGACAGGACCACTGGAATCAACAGACATATAACTTTGATCCAGTTCTTTATACATAGATTCATACATATATTTATGTATTGTATATGATTAATAGTATGAGAAAGGAAATATTAAGATATAACATAAATAAAACATAAACATGCCATATACAAAATAACCAGCACCATCTTCTAAAAGAAGGAACAGCTTGAAGCCAGATTGAAATAAAAAGATGTTATAGCTTACTTACATTTTTTCCATTATCACTACATGAGGAACAGGTTTTAGGCAATTTTTGTTCTGGTTCTGAGTAATCTGTATCCGTTGAATAGGCATCCGGAGGAATGGCATAATCACCTTCTGAAGTCATTGAAGACAGAGAGACCCCTGAGTAAAAGACAAACGAATATTAATATGATTAAAATCCTAGCTGACGGGCTGCATGGATAGACTTCACTGCATTATGAAACACAGAAGAAATTAAGAGTTTCAGAATACTCATTCCTGAGGAAAAGGAAAATATAAGAAGAGACTCAATTACTCTGATTGTGTTTGGTTCAAGATAAATGACAGGATTTCACGTTTCTGATATGCTATATACAACAAAGAAGATCTGTGCTTGTTTCTTGACTTTTCTACTTTGAAGGGTTGCTACAAACCTACTTGCAGCCTTAAGTGGTGGAGAAGAATCTGCTGCTGCCACCTATTTTCCAGGTGGTGCCTGTCCTGTAGTCTTTCTCCTATCTCCACCATGTATGACATTCTACTGCTGGCTATGGGATTCTGGGAATTGGTCCATACATCTTCAAGCTGCCAAGGTTGCATAATACTGGCTTAGAAGTTTCAGCCTTCCTTAGTAAACTGATCTTCACAAGAGATAACATTAAATTTGTTTATTTTTTCCCCAAAACAATAAAGCATATGAAGCATATTTTATTTTTAAATGCATTTACAAAGGCACATGCAGAGTTCCCGGCAGACCCTGTGAAAGGTGTTGGTCTGCTACCATTGAATGTCTTCTCTCTGTGAAGTGGAAATTGTTGTAATGTGACAAACTAAAAGAAGAATATAAATAAAATCAGTTCCTACCTGCCAAACCCAAAGAAGCAAATGAAAGGCTGAAATACATATTCAGTTTTTAAAATTATACAAAAAATAAAAACATCAGATTGCATGACAGAAAATTAAATTAACAATAATTAAACTATATTTATATAGATAGCATTTTTCAGATGGAAAAGTTCTGCTTATTTATCTGGTGTTATCTTCTAGATTCCTAAAAATTCCAAACTATGATTAAATAGGCTGTTTGTTGCAATGTTGAATTTTCTTGTCTTCCTTCTGTTTCTCTTGGAGTTCTGCCTTTGCCTGTGTTTGTGGCAGGAGAGAATCTCTTCCTCATGAGCATGTGGTTTTTATAATTGGCAGCAGCCTTATGAACGTCTAGCACCATGATGGCGAACCTATGGCACGGGTGCCACAGGTGGCACGGTGGAGCCTATTTGTGGGCACGCGAGCACAGCTCCGACACGCATAACGTAGCTAATTTTGGGGCCTTCTGGACCCACCAGAAGTTGGGAAACAGGCTGTTTCTGGCCTCGGGTGGGCCTCCAGGGGGGTGGGAAAGCCCATTTTTGCCCTCCCCAGACTCCTAGAGAGGTTCTGGAGTCAGCAAAGAGCAAAACATGGCCCTACCAGGGCACATAGAATTACTGATGTGGGCATGCAGGTGACTCCCCCTGCTATGCTCCGCCCACTTTTGGCACGCAATGGCAAAAAGGTTAGCCATCACTGGTATAGCATAAGAGACTGCATTCACATCTCTACCTATGCAGTACAGAAGAGCAGTATTTTGAGTTGGGAAATATTGCTGTGGATTTGTTGATCACCTTTGTACTTTTGTAACATTGTTTTCTAAAAAAAGAAAGATTCATCAAACATTTCTATTTTTTTTAAAAAAAAAATGAGGCTCAGCATGGTGTTGTAAGTAAATTTTGAACTAGCACCAAGTTCCCACACAGCTGTGGAAGCTCATTGGTACCTTGTGTCAGCGACAGTATCTCTACATCGCAAGATTGGTATTAGAAATTCATCATGCAAGGTAGCAATTTAAATCAATTTTTCCTTTTCTCAATCTCTAATAAAAAAACTGTTTAAGGTATTCTGTTAATAATAGCAGCATTTTAACTTTATCTATCCTAAAAGTTATAATAGTTGTTTTGTTACAAATTCTGCCCACCTCGTTTCATAGCCCTTGGGCTACCAGGACCGCTTCTGCTTCGAGAGTCTGATTCAGATGTCCGCGAACTGGATTGGGAACCGTCTTCTTCAGATCCAGAGGAGTCATCTAAGAATGGGTTGTTGCTGATTTGTGTTGCTTTCTGATCAAAATCAACAAGCCATTATTCAAAACTGTTTACTGCAATAGTCAAAAAAAGACAGCTTAATAATAATGATGATATATAGTATTCATAAGTGTATTTTTAGATGAGAGATTGCTTAGAGTAGACTGTGGTTATATAAATAATTTTTGATCATTAGCAGTTTGTTTTTAAAATATTTTATAGGTAGATTAGATTTGCTGCTGTATTAAAATAAACCCATCTATTTCATGATTTAGATAAAGCCTAAACAAATCTGCAATGAGAGTTGCATTTTCATTGGCATACAGGCAGTTCCACATTATAAGGCATGTCACACAATATTATGCTGTATGATAATATTTGGAACTTGGTTCCTTCATCTCTGACCAAAAAGAGACATTAACTCCTTGCATTGCTAGATAAAGATTTCTTGCACCTAAGCACACTATCGAAGACTGGTATCCAATATCAGTTTCTTTGGATTTCTATTCTTTTAGTCAATATTTCTGTCTCTGAAATTTCATTCTACTTCAAGTTTGGCATATTAAATAAAACATACATTCTGATTGCATGTCAGTTCTCTGTAGGTATCTCTAAGTTAGTGGAATGTAGACAAGAGTATGTTGTACCATTGCAAGATCATTTTTCGATCACAGAGAATAAAATTTAGAGATAGAAGTATTTTGCAACTAAAATACATCATGTTTGAGGAACAGAAACACATTTAGGTCTTTATTAAGGTATAAACTTTACTACTTTTTCAAAGGAGCAAGAATTACGTTTCCATCTTAAGGGGGAGAGAGAGAGGAGGAAGCAGACTATTTTGAGTAAACATAAACAGAAGAAGCCACATTTTACAAGTGGACCTAACAAAATATTTCTCCAAGCATAATTGTAAAAAAAATGATTACCCCTTTAAGAGTGGTATAAACTGGTGTAGTCATATTCTTATATATTAATGATGTGTAGAGTCCTGATGGAGAATATGAAGGTGAAGAAGAGGAACCTGAAACAAAGTTTTTTAAATAAATAAAATCAGAAAATACTGGGTGTCATTTTTTTTAATTTAGAAAAGATCAGTTAATCTGTAATAATTAGTTAATCTGTAGATTAATCAGTTAATCTGTAGTCTGGGAAAAACGTATATAAGATTAGTTTATATCTTTTATTTAAATATACTACATATTTAAGATAGAAAACTCAAATTCAAAAAGTGTGTGTGTATGTGTACACACACACACAAACACACAAACTATTCAGTCAATGTTTACTAATACTGGCTATAATAAATCCATTAAAAAGTAAAATTTTCTTTGGGAATTGTCTTTAGATGTTCACGGCATTTGAAATCCCAAAAAGTGCCAAGTAAAGTTTTTTCTTCCTTGATTATGCTAATTGAAAAGGAAATCTTATCGTATTCAAACGGATTTGGCTCAGAAATTCAGTTTAAATAACTTTTCTAATAACTTACTTTTATTGAAAGAGTCCATGTTGAAGACCTCAGAAAAGCACAGACCTGATTTGGCTACAGCATAAATTCTGTTTTCCTGAAGAACAAAACGGAGCTATTATATTAAATTTATGTTTCTATTATAAGCAGTTTTTTTGTCTCTAAGTGGTTTACAGAGTTAGCATATTTATTTATTTTATTTTTATTTTATTATTAAATTTATATACCGCCCCTCTCCCAACGGACTCGGGGCGGTGTACA